>JASAMX010003278.1:0-40653 GCA_030248175.1 Microlaimidae sp. YZB2_3 | reverse complement strand
GCAGGGACGTAGCCAGAGTTTCATTTTGGGGGGGGGGCGGATTTTAGTACAAAAAAAAATTTCGGGGGGGGCTCCGCCCCCCCCGAAATTTTGGGGGGGGCGGAACCCCCCTTAATTTTTGAAAACGTTAAAAAAGCAGGGATAAACGTAGATAAAGCTGTATAATACACTGTTTTTGGCCTAATAACGTATTATCTAATGTTTTTAGCGGTAAAAACATGTTTTCTTAGTTAAAAATTACATAAGCACACATTGGCAGAGCCTGGATTTTACAAAAAAGGAATTTAGAGACGTTAGTTTCAGACCCCTTGGCTAAACCCACATTGTAAACCAAAGCACATGAGCAGCATCTCGGCTCCATAATGTAAAAAACCCAGAATAAATCAAAAAGAGAAGAAAGTTTTCCAATTAAAATTCATAGTACTTCTAAAGAATAAATTTACCCTATCAAACAGGATATTCGCCCACTCTATTATAATTTGTTCGCTTCACGACACAGTTGGTGTTATCTAGAATCTGAAATTTCAAAATTATGAAACACGGATGAATAATCAAAATGGCACCTTTTAATGCAACATCCACTGATGTATTGCTAATTAGAAGTCTTCCAGAAGCAATAGGACCTGCAGAACTTATTGCCATAGCCAATTCTTAATCTCCAGTGGCTTCAAGACAACTATTGTGATCTGCTCATCAGTGTTTTGGCTGAGTGTTAGAGCATACTCAGTGATTGCGCGGCTGAGAATTGGCGATTCAGTAAGGTTAATAGTCATCTTTGCGTGCTCTCAAACTTTAGATAAAGTGCTATTGTAACGTTTTATCAAATTGGTGAAATGAAATACAACAAAATTTTTCAATATTTTGTCTCCAAGATGTTCTCCGTTAACTTGCAATAAAATATAAGATTCTTCTGTTGACAAAAATTAATTATCGCGTTTCCCTCATTAATTACCCTCATTTCGTTTCTCTCATTAATTACCCTCATTAATTCTACATTTCTTTAAGAGGTCTTTTAAAGTACTATGGTTTCCACATGGAATTCTGATTTGATTTAAGGACATATAATCTTCCAAGCACTCTCAAAATTCAGGTAGTTGTTAACGCCAACTCCATTTCGTTTAATATCGCAACTGATATAGCATTCAGACTCCTTTTTGGGTACGTGATCGCAGATTTAAAACCTTAAAAGTGGGTTGTGTTTACTTCCCAAGATATCAAATCCTTGTTGCGCGTAAAACATCCAGCGTTGGCAACACAGTTGTCAATTGGGGCGGCTGATGAATGCATTTTTCAATCTTTATGACTGATTATGATGAAATTTTTATCTGTATGTATCTTGTTTCCTTGAGAAATTGGGAACGAGCACACATAATCCTACGAAATTAAAATTACTTTTAAAAGTTAAAATTTTTATTATAAGCTTAAAACCTAATAAAATATCAGGCAAACCCAGTTAGGAACGGCTCTTTGTTTTGGCGTGGGATTCTTATCACTTGCCCGGTTAAGCAGAGTGGGCGTCTCACGGTATAAAAACCACCAAAAAAAGTAGAAATGTTTTGTTTAAAAATTGTTGTGCAAATTGATAATATTAGTATTTTAATTTAAAAATTCAATAGTATTAGAAATTAGTAGAAAATATGAGAAGATTTGTATGTATAATAATAAAATAGCATAGGTATGAATTTTCTGTAAGCATGTATTGGACCTAACTGTTTGGTTCAAACTTAAAACGTAATTTATGCATAAAAATCCTCTAAAGCAATTTAAAAGTTTTTCGGCACAAAAACTACATTAAAAACCACAGAGTTCCAGAGTATGAGTTAAGTCATCCTGCGGCTTTGGCCCTATGATCCACTAGAAGTTTATCTGGACTAGACTAGTTTATCTAGATTAGTTTGTTTAGACGAGACGTTTCCGGTTTATCCTACTCCTAGTTCCAGATGTGTCTGGCTATAAAACCAAGTAAATTTACAATAATAGTTAATGGGTTAGTTTAATTCCGTATCAAACTCCTGAGAACTTTTTACCTTACAAGTTATAATTAGTGTATCTACTGAATAAGCAACTTTAAATACAAAACGCGAAGAATAAATAAAATTATGGTTAAGAAAAATATTTAATGCACAAAAAATGTACATATTTAATGGTGAAAAATGAACGTAGATAAGACAAATAAATTGCAAACAAAAAGGCGTTTGTTCTTTTTATTTTCTGCGCTGCTGACAGACAAGTGCTGAGATTTTTTTTGTAAATGTATTAAGCGTAAGAAGCTAAGAGTTATATTTAAATATTCATGTATTTATTTTCTAGAAATTATTTTACTATTGTTGATTATTCCCGTGACTGAAACATTCCTAATACCGGAAAGATTACTGCCCTGCCAGACAAAAAAACTAACAATCCTTATGGAAAATTCTGGAATCGCCCCCAGAAGGATGAATCTCACAATTCAAGACATTTACAATTGGGAAAAGCAAACGTGCGGTTTTATAGACATAACCAAGTAATGTATAGAAGCACTGCATTTCACTGAAAAGAATTCAGAAAAAATTGAAAATGTTTGTTGTTTTTTCACGATGATTGTTTAAAATGAGAAACGACTGCACCTGTGCCTGTTATGAAAGCGGAATATGGAAATATGATAAAAAAGTTTTATGATGGCAAATTGGTTGAGAATGGAAGGTTATATCAAACAAAAAAAAACAAAATTGGAAATATCCTGGGGAGGAATGGATTTATGCCACTGGAAACCCTTTAAAAGTAACAACTGTCTCTTGTACAAAACGGTTGTTTTTAAGTAAAAACTTGAAAAAATACTTGTTTTTTAGAAGCCAAGAACTTCCAAGAAATGATGTGCGGGTGGGCACGTGCATCGTTTAAACAAGCAGAAAATATATCGTTTCTTCCGGAACTTTCGGGCTACAATGGAAATCACACCACCTTAATTGGTTTGGGATTGGGTTTCATTAGATAACCAATCAAGATCAAGTTTGACTATAAAAATGAGGCGAGCAACAGCTCAAATTATTAGTTAGACTTACGCTGTAATATAGCGGTCTGTAAATTGTCGAAAATTGGTTAGGTCAAGAAGAATAAAACTGAAAAATTGTAAGTTTGCTATTTAAGTTTTAAATTTTAAGAGAGCAAACCTTTTGAAGGGAACTGTGCGCACTAGTCCTTTGTGAAAGTTTTGTTTCCTATTAAACTTTCGGTGATATACCTTTGAGTGGTAAGAATAAACGGATCCCTGGGTTTTTGAGTTAGAGTAGGATTTAATAAGGTCACAAAATATTATATAAGAAATTATTTAATTATAAAATATTGGGTTAACAAAAAATTAGATTTATTAAAACTGGAAATTTATTTGAGGCTTTAAAATTGGATTTTATGTATATATTTGGCCAAGGGTTAAAAATAAAATTGGTATTTTTGGAAAAAAAGGCGCCAAGTTTTTAGCAAAAAGTGATGTGTGTGTGGTAAGTCGGTAAATTGGGTATTTGGTTACGATAGTTTTGACACTTAATTTTTTAAACGTAACCAGAGGTTAAGTCCCTCAATAAGTAACCAATATTTTGGAAACAAAATATTGGTTTGGTATCAAGTAGAAGCTACTTTAGAAAACAAAGGTCTATCAACTGGTTCCGGCTATATCGCCGATTTATATAAAACTCACCTCTTCTTGTTATAAAGTAAAAATTTATATACAAATATATTATATATTGTATTATCGATTGGTACTCTTACCCTTATAATTGTTATTTACGTAGTGTTGCTAGTTTTCACGCTAAACTAATTAAACTTATAATATAAAAATTATTTGATCACAAATTAGCATAATTATATATATATATAGTCAAAAATGGCAAATGAGCCAAAAATCCGGTTTTTTTGGCTCCCAAAGAGCATTTAATTGGTTTTGTTTTGTATTTCATGCCTCGAACGCCTTCAGAAAAACATAGGAACAAGACCGCTTAAAAATTAGAAATGTCACTACAAACACATCATAGTTAAACCGCTCAATTTTTTATTTAACATGTAAGTATAGCCGGCATCCAGCACGATAATTACTGCAAAACCGCACATAACCATTTAATTATAGTAAATAGGGTGCTAGGTGCCGGTTATACTTACATGATGAGCGGTTTACCTAGGACGCGTCAATAGCTTATTAAATCGAAAAAATTTAATTGAAAAACATTTGAAAATTCAATTCAGACATATTTTGTATATAATAGTTAATTTCCAATACATTTCGTTATGAAAAGAGTTTTGTTTGTAAGCATAGTTAAAATAGACTATTTTGACATAAGGCGTTTTACACAGTAAAGTTCCAATACACATTATTTGGAATTAAAATAATATTTAAATGAATACTTCTATTAATTTTGCAGTCTAAAATAACGCGTAAACACTAAAAGCAAATTATAAATTTGATTGGATTTGTAATAATATAGTTATTAATGTTTAATTTTGTAAAAATGCGAAAATAAAAAATAAAATTACAATCATAACCGAGCACTGAATATATAAGTAGGATTTTACTCAGGAGTCAGCAGATGGTCTAGTGGTTTGAGGCGGTCTGCCTTAGACTGCAAGGTCGGGAGTTCAAATCCCAATGAAGTTTTTTTTTACTTTTTCTACCGGGAATTTAAACTTATCAGAATTTTATTTCAGAGATTGAATCTCGATGAAACCTCTTTTTCACTTTTTGTTCCGGGACGTATAAATTATAATTTTTTTTTTGTTTTTTTTTTGATAGATAGAATATAGCTGCATAATACTTATTTGGCGTTTTGTTTTTTTGGAAAAATTATTTTCCGGAAGATTATTTGTGTATAAAATCCACAACAATAATGCAAAACAATATTTCTTGAAGGATTTTTAATTAAAAAATCAACCATATTATAGTATCAAAAAAAATTAAACAATAGACTCCAAGAAGTTTTTTACATTACAACGCTTTGGTTTTAATTTTTTTGTGCCTATAGCAAAATATCTACATCAAAAATCCATTATCTACATCAATCACTAGCAGGTCTACTTTCTTTCTTATTTTATTAATAATTTTATCAATAATCAATTGTTTTTTTAAAATCTAGAAAGATCACATTTTTTTATTAAACTTAATTTTGATAAGTTTAAATAGCATTTTGATAAGTTTAAATTCCCGTTACAAAAAGTGAAAAAGAGACGTCATCGGGATTTAAACTCCCGACCTTACAGTCTAAGGTCCACCGCTTCAAACCACTAGACCATCAGACCATCTGCTAAATCTCGAGTAAAATCCTACTTTTATATTTGGTGCTCGGTTATGATCATAATTTTATGTTTTACGTTCGCATTTTTTTAAAATTAAACATTAATAGCTACATTATTACAAATCCAATCAAATTTATATTTTGCCTTTAGTGTTTATGCGTTATTTTACTCTGCAAAATCAATAGAAGTATTCATTAAAATATTATTTTAATTTCAACTTTCGGCCTAATGTGTATTGGAATTTCACTGTGTTAAACGCCTTATGTCAAAATAGTCTATTGGAAGCAACTTTATTCACCTTCGCGATAATGTGTTGTGGTTATGTAACTAATTATAAAAACCTATTTTTATTTCATAACAGTAACTTTAGAAATTCTTAAAAATGATAAAGCAAAAAATATTTGATTTATTACAGCAAAATGAAACACATCTAATAAAAACGTTGTAGTAGATCAAAGGAACCGCCCAAAAAACATTAGAAATAAACCAGCTACCTATGCATATATGAACATCCCACTCCCATTGTATCGATTACAATTTTAAAATTTAATTCAATTCAGACACATTTTGTTTATAATAGGTAATTTCTAATAAATTTTGTTATGAGAAGATTTTCTTGTATGCATAGTTACAATAGGAAAGCCATTTTATTAACCTTCAGAATAATGTGCTGCCTTTATGTAACTGTACCTTTATAAAAACCTGTTATTGGGTTGGGTGGGTTTTCGTTGAAATTCTGAAAATTGATAAAGCAATAATTTTTCGATTTATTACAATAGAATGAAACACACCTAATAAAAATGTTATAGCACCTCAAAGCATACATGGGCATGTTGGTCCGGAATAGGGGGGGGTTTAAACCCCAAAATAGGGGGTGGTTAAAATCCGAGAAACGCAAAATACCCATATCGTTTGTTTATAGTAGTGCATTTTACACTATATTGTTTTATCAAAAGATTTTAAAGAATATTTACAATAGGAAAAAAACTCTGATTCCTTAGGCCATAAATTCCTTGCATTTTTGAGCTTTTTATTAAAAACATTTTGTTATTCTCAAAACTCAAGTTTGGAGAATTCTAGAAGTTATTTTAAAGACAATTATTTCTTCATTTTTTCAAAAATGGAACACACCTAATAAAAACGTTTTAGCACCTCAAAGGAACCACTTCTGATTGGGGTGGGGGGTTAAGCCCCCCTCCTCAGAATTTTGGGAGGGGGGATTACCCTCCCCCCAACCTCCCCCCGTGCCCATGTATGCCTCAAAGGAACCGCCTGAAAAAGGTTGGGAATAATTAAGCTACCTATGTATATATGAACATCACGCTCCCATTGCATTAGATATAATTTTTCAGTAAATCGAAAGATATCCTTGATGCACCTGTTTTTAGTTTTTGAATACCGTTATCTCGAAAGTATTTGGTTTCAGTGCAGAAATGTATTGAAAATTTTGTACTTTTGAAATAATAATCGGCGTGATTTGTGTCATCAAATAATTTCAAGATTAGTCAGCGCCGATTAACGATTAGTTTAAAAAGATTAGTCATAATTAAATATTAAAAAGATTAGTCAGTGCCGATTAAAGCATTGCGCAATCATCACGAAAATTATTTACAAGCTTTATATCACATCACAAAACAAATTGTATATCAGAATGGGTAAAAATTAAAAATCTCTTAGAAAAACAATAGGGTTGTGTTATGTTAAAAAAAATAGGATACACAGAACAATATAAATATATAAATTAATACAAATTTTAACCAATCATTGTAAAGATTTGAAGATGCATCCTTAATATTTAATAAAGCGAAGAGTTAAACTTCATTGTATCTTTATTATTATTATGGTTCGTGCGGAAAAGAAGCAATTTACTTTGTGTTCCAAGTCTCTCAGCAGTTCTTACTTTTCCAGACATGTCAAATTTTGCATGTGGTATAAATTTTTAAATAATGATTGAATTTTTTTCCAAATATTAACTTTTCCCAATTTTAGTATTGTCAATGCTGTGAAAAGTGGACCCTTCGAGGATTGAAACTGCATAAACTTTGCATATTTTGCTTTCTAGGCTAATTAAATATAAATTGTTTGTTTGTGGCTGAGGTCGCGAAAAAAAATCGGGTAGAACACTACCGTGACAGCGAACGGTCGTGGTTTGACGATTTGATACGCATACAGCGTAACTTTCCTTAATAATCAGCAAAAATATTTAAAATCCTAACATTTTAAACATCTTGAAATAAACTAGTGTGTAAAGATAACGCTGTATTCGTGTAAACTGTAAGACACCGGCCTGCAAAAAAATCGATAAAAAAGGTTGGCATTGTACCAACAGAAGTGAACGCTTTGTGAAAAAAGCGTTTTTGCTCTTGTATTTTTGCTCAAAACATCCCTCGTCACGTGTAATTTATACTGGTAGGTTTAAACCCATGGGACTATATATTTCATAAAGCCGCGGGTCCTAACTACTACGCTATACTGAGGGACATAATATTGTTTTAGAACATATATATATATATACGTCCGAAAAATTTTTTCTATAAGGTATTTTTATTTATTGAAAAGAAATAACATAAAATAAAAATACCAAAATGATTACCCTATTACAGAATAAAAACAAGTTTTATATAGACTTGCATAAATGTAACAGAAGCAACATATAAGCTGCTTTGTAACCATCAATACAAAAGAATATTCAAACAAAAGAACAAAGAGACTATTGTATTATAAATCCAAATACATTGGATTAGAAGGTTAGGCTACTTGAAGGAAATTTTGACAAATGTAATGAATACAATGGGATGATGATCATATTTATTAGCTTGATGGTTATTCTCCTTTCCATATATTTTAAAACACCAAAAATAAAATCGTAAAATGGGAAACGATTACTGTTGAAATAACATCAAAAGACTGAGTGGGCGCACTAATTCCAATATAATTTACAAATAGTGGTCTATTGTACACTATTGTATACTAACACAAAACTTATCAGGTCATAAAATTGAAATAATACAAAAGAAATTAAATAATGGTGATATAAAATTATACCAATACAAAAAAACACAAGGAAAACATGTGAATTTAAACGATTAATATTTTTTGTATTTAAACGAAAAATTTTCACACGAATATCCTAATTTTGTTATTAATATACAAGATTTAAAAGTAGACTATCTAAAAGAGCCGTTTCCTCCTTCGTAAAATTTATCTTATTTTGTATATAACTCTCACCCAATCGTCCGTCCTCATCCTTACAGTAATATAAAAGATTATCGTGTACCAAATTGCAAGTACCGTTGTTACCAAAAAACAAAGTTATCAATATTGGTTACGGTTGTTAGCAGTTCTGTTGAATTGTTTATAATCAAAATAGTTGTAAATGTATTGTCGTTTCTTATTTCGGTAAATGTATTGTATTGCAAAATAGAATTTCCCCAAAACTTAAAGGCCACTTTTTTTAAAACGCCGACACTTTCAATTTCACTGCTTTTACACAAGGATTTATGAAAATTGTTTTCCAAAAGCCGAAAATCTGGATACATTAAACACAAAAACTAACTAAAAAATACCACTAACGTACAAGAATTTGAAGTTAAAAGTTGATTATACATTATAAAAACATATATTTGTGTTTAGTTCGGTTTTATATAATATATAAAAGAAGAATCGTCAAACAATGGCAAAGATATACTGTGGTTACTGTATGAAGCAGTTTTCTTCACGAAAAATATCGCTAGGTAATTTATTTCTTTTATTTTTCCGATTTTGTAATCATGGACTGACGCCTATTGTTTTATAGACATGTGCAACTGCTTCACAAAGGGACGGATGTTTGAACGCAGGAACCGGAATTGGATAAACAGAAAACAGAAATATACCTAGTATATTTTTTACAGAAAAATGAATGTCAAAAATTGAATCAGCAGGTCAAACTACGTATAGTAAGATGTAATTCAAAAAGATCTGTCGTCAAAAAAAAACTGTGAAGTTCTACCTTAAGTTGATAATCTTTGCATTTACTAAGCATTAAATTTACAATGTTTTTATCGTTTAAAAAGTCGGAAAAGCAGAGTAAATAGATTAAAGGTTTGTAATTACCAGTGCTATTCATTTTTTTAATTTGTATAGGCTTCCAATCTTGTTCAATAAAGCAACACATCTTTTCGCTCTAAAATAATTATTATTTAGTCAAAAATTCTTCATTTTTACTTTAAAAAAATTCAGATGAACAAGTAAAATAATGTTTTTTGGATTTTACTGCATATATTGCTTTTTACTGGTAAAATATTGTTTTTTTAAGCTTTTTGGACATATGGTGCATACAAAACTTTCGGAATTCTACAACCCGCAAAATTTAATATGCGTTCCTTTTCTGTCATCAATAAGCGCTAGGTTTCCAAATTGGACAGAGCACCAAGGGCATTGTTTATCCAATTCCGGTTCCTGCGTTCAAACATCCGTCCCTTTGTGAAGCAGTTGCACATGTCCATAAAACGATAGGCGTCAGTCCATGATTACAAAATCGGAAAAATAAAAGAAATAAATTACCTAGCGATATTTTTTTGTGAAGAAAACTGCTTCATACAGTAACCACAGTATATCTTTGCCATTGTTTGACAATTCTTCTTTTATATATTATATAAAACCGAATCAAACACAAATATATGTTTTTATAATGTATAATCAACTTTTAACTTCAATTTCTTGTACGTTACTGGTATCTTTTAGTTAGTTTTTGTGTTTAATGTATCCAGATTTTCGGCTTTTGGAAAACAATTTTCATAAATCCTTGTGTAAAAGCAGTGAAATTGAAAGTTTCGGCGTTTTAAAAAAAGTGGCCTTTAAGTTTTGGGGAAATTCTACTTTGCAATACAATACATTTACGGAAATAAGAAACGACAATACATTTACAACTATTTTGATTATAAACAATTCAACAGAACTGCTAACAACCGTAACCAATATTTATAACTTTATTTTGGTTTTATTTTTAGGAAATAAAGGATGTAAAAGCCAGTTAGTTTTAATTTACTCAAGAAAATCACAGTTTTTTGTCAAACAAAGACAAAAATGGAGCGATAATAAATCAATAGCTTGTTGTTAACAGTTTTCACAAGTACAAAGTCGACAGACTTTGCGGCTAGTACTGTCTGTGAAATATCTGTTTACTTGCTACACTGGTCTTAAAGGTCGAAAAAATTTGTGGTTTTTTCTTTCTTGTACAGATTTTGCTCTAATGCCTCCTTTTTTGGCGGGAAAGACTCCATAGTTGGCACAAAAACACTAAAACATGAGCGGCACGTACCGTCAAAGGATTTGTCCAGCCAGGGTCTGACCAATCCAAGCCTTAGTGCAGGCGCCATCTGAACTTCCTGACCTAGGTGAGCTTCTTCCGGATTAACAAACACAAGTCTTGAGGAATTTTAAAAAACTTTCCAGTTGTCAATTAAAAAAGTGGTAAAAACGATTTCTTTTATTAAAAAAACTGACATTCAATGAATTTCCTACATTCAGTCTTTACCCTAATACGAACAAGAAAAGGAACAAATTCTTCATACCAAAGAACAAGAAAAGGAGAAAATAACAAGAAAAGGAACAAATTCTTCATAAGCAATAAAGTTACTTTCCTATTGTAAATATGCTTAAAAAAATCTTTCCATAAAAAAAATATATGGAAAAATAACTATTATACACAAAATGTGTCTAAATTGAATTAATCTTTAATATTGTAATCGATACAATTGAAGCGTGATGTTCTAGGTAGCTCATTTATTTCCAACCTTTTGTTTTGGTAGTTCGTTTGAGGTGCTATAACGTTTTTATTAGGTGTGTTTTATTCTGTTGTAATAAATCGAAAAAATATTGCTTTATCATTTTTCAGAATTTCCATGGTAAGATTATGGAACCGGTAACCCCAACACATTATGGCGAAAGTAACAGAGAATGATTTGGATGACACCGATCAAATGGCGGACCTCATGGGAAACAGAGTTCACGTGGTTGTCAATGAGGTGAGGATCATGACCAGAGGCATGTTGGCAAATACAGAAAGAACTAATGAAGTGGCCAAAGTTTTACATCAGATTGTAGGGAACACGAGTGGATAAACAGAAATTTTAATTCTAATAATCAATGACATTTACAGAGTGGCGTTTGAGTTAACAAAGTCCAGGATAAAATCGCTAATAGATCTAGCTGGACAAGGATCAATCAGTGCGGATGATTTACCAACACAAACAGAAGATAGAACGGTGGACAGAATCAAACAGCACCTCATCAGAAATAAAAAATATCTCCACAATGCAGGATCTGGAGTCAGGTTAGAAAATCATCAAGGTTAAAACTGTGGTATGAATATACGACAGTTCCTCATCCTCTATAAAAGCCCTTTTTGTGCCAGAATATCTTTTATACCGATCTTCAAACTGCTATCTTCACAATCTCCGCCCCATTTATCTTCAATCAGCAGCAAGGAAATGTTTAATGGGTTCATTAGACCTGTGCAAAAGAATGAAATTGGTAGTATGTCTGAGCAAAAAATTTTTAATACTGCCAACTGTTTGGGATCCTGCAACACTAGCTCTATTTCAGTTTGTCAGTGAGACACATGCCTGTTACCTCTTAATCCAGAATGGTTATACAAAAGCTCAGCTGGTGAACTAAGTCTACATTTGAAAATCAGGGACAATAGACACCAAAATTGGTGTAAAGCATCATCCCCCTCACAGGAGATTGGTCCATACAAATTCCTGGTTGGCAAAATGACAGCAGTTATAATCATTGACTGCAACGGCACAACTGAACAAATTCTAAAATCCATCCCTGGAATAATAATTAGCACAAATCGTTCCTGCAGTTTATACACAACTGACAAAGGAATCATGTATTCCACAGAAAGCTGCAAAGAATATGGATCAAAATTGTCTGTTTCGAGATTACAATCAGAATATAGAATTCAAGAAATAGAATGAGAGTTATCAAAAGACTAGACTATTGACGCAATATTTAACGAGAACAGACTGATAGAAGAATTACACTTCAACGTAACTGAAGAAAAACTGGATTTTGAAAAACTGGACGAAACCTATGATTCAATGAAGACTGCTGATCTGGTGGTTCCAAAAATGATCCATGAAGACACCCAGAAGGTGAAAAAACCGATAGACGAGTCTGGATACAAAGAAACAGGCCTATCAGGAGTCATCTTGGGAGGATTTGGTCTGAGCTTGTGTGGTGTGGCGTGTGCTTGTGTGGTGGTAGGTTTTACTGTTGTTTACCTTGTGGGACGACTATTTATAAGAAATTTTTATTGAATCAAAAGAAAATACAAAGCCAAAATAAAAAATACACAAAGACCAAATAAAAGAAAATACACAAGAATAGGTTAAGTATATAAAATTAAGTAATGAAATTTTAAAATTTTAGGGGTTTTTATAGTGATAAGGAACCTCTACTGTGACGTCATATTACATCTAATAACGTTGTACCATCGCTATTACATCACTAAACGTCATTTTACAGAATACTTATTGGCAGCTGATAATTTGCGTGGGTGTGAATTCTAGGAATTGCAGGTCAGGAGTTGGGGTAGGTGTGATAATTTCAAAATATTTTGCAATTTCACAAGTTCCTGGTCTAATTTTAGATTTAGGTGGTCAGGGTAATTACTCATTTGCAGCTGCTTCAAAATCTATAAATAATTTGATAGACACAGAGTTGTTTATACCTTTGAAATGTTTATTACTCTTAAAATTCTTAAACTAAGCGTGGTGGCTGTTGGCTATTGAAATCCAAAGATTCCTTATGAGCTACCGTAATCTAGTGTTAGCTACGGCCCTTACATCTCCTACCCATTAAGGAAAAACCCAACTACTACATAAGTTGAATTATTGAAACATATTTTTATATAACAAAAGTAGTTGTGGATATTAGTTTTCAAAATTAGGATACCCTGATTAACTACAAATTTAATTATAATTGTTATTTACCGAAGAACTAACTTATTATTTTTGTTGTTTGTTTTTTTTACTTTATCATTTGGATTACTTTTTCCCTACTTTAACCTAACCTATTTTGTTTACATTAAATTTACTATTATAATGTCACTTCTTCTTTCGTTTCTTCTTTTTTTCTTTTTGGCACTACTGGGTTCAATCTTTTATAAAGCAGCGTGTAATTTCTGGTGCAAATTGTTTCCTCTGGTGCAGATTATTCCTGATTTTATGAAGCAGTTATTCTTGTTGAATTTTATCAGTTGTTAGCCACCTTAAGAGAAAAGTTTAAACTAGTTTAGAAATGAACTATTCTATTCTATTCCAGATACAAAAGTCTTATATATATATATATATTATATATATATATATATATATATATATATATATATATATATATATATATATATATATATATATATATATATATATATATTCTATTTCAAATAAAATAAATCAATCTTAATGAAAATATTCCAAATTCAAAATCTGTTTGTTTATTTGTTAAATAATAGAAAATAATCTTTGGTTTTTATAATTTATAAAATTTTTTACTACTTTTAGCTCACGCTTAATTACCTTTAATTGCAATTTTACTGGAGGTTTTTTTAACCTTGTGTTTTTAGAAACGACGATGTTTTTAAGTTTTAAAACTTGTTACAGTTAAAAATAATTTTTATTGATTATAATTTGAGTAAAATTTTTCTTAAATCTACCTTCATTTCAACAGAAAGCCTCATTTTAAAATTACATAATTGTTACTAAATTATAAATACTATAATCTTTCCAAAGGTACCAGGCGTAGTATGTAAATTATGAGTATATACTATAGCATATAAAGAATCTAAATAAACTGTTGGAATTTTAATGTAAATATGCCTAAAAGTTTTAAATAGATGTAAAAAAGCCAAATAGCTATAACAATATTATTTAGTTAAGATTACGATTGAAATGAACATAAAAACAATAATTGTGTTCAGGTGGAGATCACCTATAAACGGTCTGCGTGACAGCACTGCTGCGCTAAACGAACTGGGAGGGGACGAAATGGAAGATGATGACGACATACTTTTTAACGTCGAGTTCAGTCGCCAAGTTATGAAGCTCAAGGCTCAACACGAAGGCTCTCCCGCGGCAAAAGACCCTTTTCAACCCAATCAAAATATCGGTACAAATCTTGTTCCATTCTCTATTTAATTTAACTTAGTTGATTTACAGTGAAAATGGCTTTTTCGGACAGTCTTTTGCTGCACAGTCCACACGTTGGCAATCTTGGAGACAAAATGGAAACTTTAAAATTTTGACAATAGGAGCCGTTTTGATTGAATTCGTTTAGTTGTAATCCTAAAAAATAATGAAAACCTATATTTTTATTTGTGTTCTTTTTAAGAATGCAACTTTTTGATTCGTGGTACCACGTTCTATAATTTTGTGACGGCTCAAAGTTTTATATATCTTTGTTTTGAGAACCATGCTATTTTTTTTAGAACTACTAAGGTTCTAATATGCTTTATGTTAACCTAGTTGAATTATACTTTATACATTTTTAAAATTGTGGCAGGTTTACAAAAAAATGAAAGAACTGTTGTGACAATTAAAATATCGGTAGATTCAATCTGTAAAATTATTTCTTTAACAGAAAAACTAGTAATGAGATAGCACGGCCGTAAATGTTGTGGTATACACAGTAATAGAGAATATACTTCTTTGCTAGCATGTGAAGTAAAACGTTTGAAATACATAGAGGAATTTGACGCACTGGTAGGCGGTAGAGTACTGTATGTATTAATATTAAATACTTTTAACCATTGCCTAATGATCTAGCAAAGATTTAAGAAATAAAGCTTTTTTTAATTAAAATTATTTTATTTTATTTCAAAAATGATATTTTTTACGAAAACACTGCCACTTTAGCATTTAAACAAAAAATTACAGTATAATTATTCAAAATATAATCATTAATTATAATTAATTACAAAATTAAAACTAACCGGCTGGGATTTTCTTCCAAAACTACTGCGGGAACAGGTGCGAACGCAGAAGGGCAATATGCCCTTGCAGTTTCCCACTGCGGGTGGTCATGACGTAAAATGCCAATACACTTGTTGTCAAGATTTGGCGCCATGAGCAACTCAACTTATTTGCTACCACTGGAATTGCTGGAGTTTCGAACTAAATGGAATAAATCAAGAATAAACAGGTGATTTAAGCTGGTTCAACAGACGGTAAATATATAAGTCTCAACTATGCAGTTAAAAAGCGGGCTATTTTTCAACGCGTCGTAATTCAAATCAAAAATAAAAATAAAATTAATGTTAATGTCCTAAATGTTGGTTTTCAATGAAAAGTTTAGATGATGTCGTTTTTAGCTAATATAGCAATACTAACTGAACGAAGTACACTACAAAATACATCTATTGCTTTATTAATATATTAAAATCAAAACATTTAAAAAACAATGACACATAATATACATAAATTTAAGTCAAAGGGGTAGTTTAAAGTTTTTTATGTATGCTTCAACTATAAAATCAGACGTCTAAAATGTTTTTTAAATAATTTATTTCCAAAAAGTGGCAAAAAAACACTTCAAAAAAGTTAGAAGCATTTGTTTTACAATTTTTCTTTCAAGGAATCCCGCCACCTATATAATATCTCATTGTTGTTTACATTAAAAAACTTTTTTAAAAAACCCGAAATAGTTGTTAAGCATTATAAAGTGAAAATCATTTGTCTTCTTAGTTAATTAAAATGCTTATCAGGGATTTTTCCCAGTGCTAAAACGCTAACTAATGTAAATCTATTTAAAACTGACAACTAAACCAGCACAAAAGCGTCAATAGATTTAAAAACCATATCGACTAGCTTCTTAAAAAAATAGTAACGATTAATCAGTTTTCTTTTTTTATTTATGAATTTTCACTTTTTAAAAGAAATTTTTGTTTAACTTGCACTATTCCTCTTAATAATTAGCTATTTCGTCCACATGTTAGTTGAGATCAAAACTTATGTTTGGTTTTATTAATTCAATTATAGAAATTAAATTAGCAAATAAAATAAAGCACGAAAATGTTGATATAATAAGGTGACATTTATATTTAAAAATGTGATAATAAAATATAGCGGAATTAAAATCGACTAAATTTTCATTCTGAATATTTAGTTTTTTTTAATCTCGTTTTTTTATTTTGTTATTCTCAGTGTCAAATTTTAGTAGTTGTTTTGATCAAAACCGTAACACGCAGCAGCAAAATTTGTTTTGGGTGAATTTGGACAACAATTTGTTTGGACAGAATTTTAAGAAAGCGTTTATACTTTGTGCAACAAACAAATCTCCGAAAGTTCTAAAAAAATCCACAAAAATCTTTATATTGTTTAAAACCACGTCGACAAGAGGTCTAAGAACCGTAAGCAAGACATTTAGATCCGTCAAAGATTTTCTAAAATTTGGAGTCGCAAAAAATAAGAGCTTGGAACCCAAAGTAAAAAAGTTTAAGCCTAGGGTTTGGTATAAATTTTAGCGACTTCTAGCTTTTGACTCCAAGTTCCCCACTTCTATGTTTAAGTTGTCTAAGTTGTCTAAGTTGTCTAAGTTCCCCACAATTTCTATGCATTTTTCAGCTTTTTTGTGTTTTTTTCTGTTTAATTGCTGTGTTTTGTTGCCAAATAACAGTCTAAGAAGTTTTTAAAACACTTTGTGTAAGCCGACATTGGAAGGGTAAAACGAGTTTTTCCGTCGCTTAACACTTATAATATATCACCGCTTCAAACAAAAAGCAGATAGACAAACTAAAATTGCAATACAAAAAAAATTTAATCTGTCTTTTTATATTAAACACGCGATAAAGATGTCCGTGCTAGTGATTTTAAAACTTGTCGATAATTCATTCTAAAACTTCTTACCAAATTTAAAATTTATAATTAAAGATACAAATAAAAAAAATCTAATAAAATTTAATCTCGTGAATGAAAAAGTAACTAAATAAGGTAAATTCGATAAATAAGGTAAATTCGATAATCTAAATAAGGTGCGACGGGGAAATCCTGTGATTTTTTTAAAAACCAGACTGTATTAAAAGTAATGTTCGGCCCACAAGTGTGTACGATTTTTAAACGTTTAGTATAAAATTATACGCTACTTAAATTTACCTAATTTCTAAAATACGCATATATGTATCACAAATGAATAATCTAATAAGGTATATAACTGTTCTTCAAAAAGCTATCACCTTAAAATTTAAGACCTTTTGTTTCTGTCATACTATATAATGTGATCTGGCACCTATTAATGCAAAAAAATTGGTTTGGTGTACTCCTGCCAGAAAAGCTTACTTTACTGCATCTTTGTGTCAAGAATAATAGTATTTTTTTTGATGCGTTCCAAGACAAACGGTGTGATAGATTCTGAAGGAATAAGGTTGAGCACCTATTAGTTGGGTGTTCTCTGGAATCATGCACATGATTTGTTGTGTTTTCACGCCAAAGAAAATAGCCGAATCGGTTACTTTGTTTCAGTGCAACACTTCGATTATAATATTTAACGCAGATAAAACACTTCAATTATTTCTGGAGAAATAGAAATGGGTACCCAAAAAATGAAAAGGTTGACCACCCTTTTTCGGTACAGATCGCAACAATCAAAACATTACTCTGCCAAAAGAAATAACCCAACTTTCTGCTGCATTAAAACTTCACTACAGCGGGATGTTCACCTCTTTTACCCTAAGAAATTGTTTGGCGCTTTAAACAAAATGGCGCTTTTGAATCAACACAGGTCTAATGATGCAAATGCGTCACTTAGTTATTATGGTCGCCATAATTTGACTAGAGCGCCATTTTAAAATAAAACTAAAATTAAAATAATAAAATAGCCTCATTTCAACTGTTCTTATCAAACTTTCAAAAGATTAAAATTATTTAATAGCGCCGTTTAAATTCAAAAATTATGTAATCTGGAATTTTGTAAATTTTTTTCTGTATATTTCACTAACAAATTAAATTGATTTGAAAATAAATATCAATGTATGGCTGACATTAAAATCTATACATTAAGAAAAATTTTCGTGTAAATTCACAGTACTGTTAGCGAAATAGGATTATATAAAAAGTTTTTCCAGTCCTTATATTTTTTGTACAGACTATAGAATCAGAAAAAAATAGCACAATTCCAACTCCAGTCTTTTTGGATACCGCTTCAGTATAAATAAAGAAAAAAAAAGGAATTTAAGCTGTTGATAAAAAAGTTTAACAATCACTTGTTTAAAATCATTGACACACGAGCGGCGAGATAAAAGCACAACCTTACAGCTATTAAAACCAGTTTAAATTACTTTACACGAATTCTAATTGGTCTTTTAGGAATAGGCGCAAGCTTTGTTTTAATTTATCTTTTGCAACAGCACTTTTAAAATATCACAGAAAATGATGTAGAAAGTAACAAATTATTGCGTGAATTGTATTTTTAAAAAAACGTGGTGCAGAAACATTTTTAAATATAACTATGTGTTGAATTATGTTTTAAAACCAACCTAAGTTAAAAAGCTAAACAAAAAAAGTATATGATTTTTGAAAAGCTACAACAAAAGTAAGCCATTTTAATCAATTTTAACGAAGGGTTGGTGAAAGAATCATAAAAACTTTGAGAAAAACAACCTATCTGCGTAAAGGTTTCTTTTTGTCATTAAAACTAACAAACGTTTAGAATAATAAAAAATTATAATTTAGTGTGGTTTATTATCTTTAGTGTTTTTTCAGCGAGCGGCAAAAATTCTTAAAACTATTTTTTTGCAATATAATATTACTATATTTTATATACTATTTTTGTCATAATTGTTCTTTGCTTTGAGTTTATAAAACTGTAGTTTGTAGACCTGTATTTCTTGAAATATAAAAAAATAATAAAACTCGGAATAGTTAGCTGTAACTTTACATTAAAAACATTCAAACAAACATCTACAAAATATTTGTTTTGTTTGTAATAGAGAAAAATTTCGAATGCAAAAAACAGGTCATTAAAAACTGACACATAATGAATTATTATGTATTTTTTGTTTTTTCAGCACCGATAAATTTGTATACATATTTGCGTTTTTAAGAAGAACAAAATTGTTAGAATTTCGTCAGAAGTAATTGAGACAGTTTAGTTAAAACAGAGTGGTTCCGGCTTTTGAATCTCTAAAACTTATTTTAAGCATGTTTTTAACACAAAAATAATATTTTTACAAATATAAAAGCGACGTTTCTATATCGGAAAAATTAAAAAAAGATCGTTGCAAGAAGTGAACCTCAAAAAGCTCTATTTTCGCCACGTGTCTGTGACTCATGTTTACTGGTCAGCAATCACAATAAAAACTAAAAAAAACAACCGGTAGGACCTTTGAAGCCGTCAACAGGAAACTTTGAAAATTTGAGAAAAACAGCAATCTCAACAGCAATGTCGGAAAAATTTGGGAATTTCAAGCCGCGAAAATCGGCATTTGGAGTTGAAACTAAAACAATGGTTTGGAGTTAGATTTAAGCTTTTTCTTTGGCTTAAAAACAGGCTTTAGAGATTTTACACTTTTGGCGTCAAGTTCCAAATTTTTGGTTTCAAGTTCCAGCTCTAACAAGAGTCCTCGACTTCAACGACCTTAAATCTAAAAACCTTTGCGTCTACTACTGGTGCAGACTGTATTTTCACGGATAAAAATCTAAATCATCTATAACTGGTCTTAACAACACGATTAAAAAGCTATGATTAAATCAAAATCGATCCTGACCACATACTCGCAATCCTATGACTTACCAGTAGTCGGGCCGGTAGGTCGGGCCGGGTCCGTCCGCCGGGGCTTCCGTTCATAATTCGCGGCGGAATTTTTTTCCCGACGGGGCCGGAGGGATAGCTGGTGGGTCGGGCTTTCTGACAGGTCCCAGCCCCGCCGTTCTCTCCGAGTCTCTTCCGCCGCGCCAACTGTTCCGGACCTGTCAGAGCGGGCGGGGAAATTTCTCGCCCCGACTCCACCGACTTCAACACCGCCGCCGCCGCTTCATTCTGAAAAATGAAACGGAATATTTTTTTGAGACGGTTTTTTTAAAATTTATTTTAGGATATAGTGGAAACTTCATTTGGGAAATCGGCGTTTGCATTTTACGACGATATAATTTTTTAGAGACGATTTTTTTTAATTAAATTTTTAGCTGGATTGACAGTGGAATGCAGAGAAAGTTTCATTTGAGAAATCGGTGTTCGCATTTTACGATGAAATAATGCTTGTTTTGTTTTAATCTTACACTTAATTTGAATGAGTCTGACTAAAAGCTATTAAAACTTAGGAAATGATTATTGAACGTTTCATTTCTAGTGACTAAAATAAAACTTTTTTGGCCGAAATTTTAAAACTTTGGGCTTTGTTGGACTTTCTTTTTACTCACTATTAAAAATTACATGTACAAAAACTTAAATAAAATGTTTTTTGGGCTTTTTTAATTTTTTTTACTTGCACATTACCACTACAATGAAAGCGTGTATGTTGTGGTTATGAAAATGATATAATATATAATTAAGTAAAATAATACAAGAGGTCACACACTAAAACTGCAAAAATTAACTAGAAAGAACAAAAATTCCAATTCATATTCAAGAAATATTGTTTTGTTATCAATTTTATTAAAACCACGAGAAAATTTTAGGTACTGGCCCCAAGCGAAAATGAAAATATTACCTAAAATAAATAATTTTTATTCAAATTTATTAAAATATTGAAAGTTAAAAGCAATACTGAAACAGATACAATAAATAAAAACGATAAAAAAATAATTTTTTGGTCAAAATAGTATGATAAAAATGTTAGGTTAATGGTTGGCACAGCTGAAATTTGAATTTTTTGATTTTTGATGGTTTTTTATTTAAATTATTTCAAGGAGTCTCAAAACTTCCATTACAATATGTTGCTATGTACTGAAAGTTTTCCGTTGATAAAACTTCATTTATATCTTAAAAATATTATGATAATAATAAATTTACCATGTTTCGGCTTTAAGCTTTTGATTTTAGATTTAAAATTTCGTACAAACCTTTTAACATTTTTCAAAATATTTCAGTTTTTAGAGCATAAAAAATGTTACTTGTAACAGCTGTTTTAAATGATTCAATTCACCCACGCAACTAAAACTTTGCTTTCCTCAAATTAATGTAATTGATATTCGAATATTTATCTGTTTTTAAAAAGTTTAAGTATACTATCGTAAAAAGATAAAAAAATACAGCGCGTAAAGAGTGTGTAAAAAAATAAATAAAATTATATTTTTAGAATCCACAAAGTTTTGATAATTTTTTTATTGTACTGACGTAAACTTAGGCAATTTTGTATTATAGAATATACCAGCTATTGACTAGAAGACGCTTACAAATTTAAATAACAGCTTTATGTTTTTACATTATCCTAATACTCGTTACCCATTATAACTCAAATGACTTTTAATACATTAGCAAGCAGATATAATCTATCATTAAAAAACTATTTTTTTTAAAAATACATTTTAATTATTTTATTTATGATATTACGCGAGTGTGAAGCTCTTAGTTGCGTGTATCAAATGAAATGCTTTTTTCAAAATAACTTGAAATGGAAATTAAACGTTGAGATCAAACGTTACAAAAAAATAAACATACAGTTTTAATGGTACAAGCGCATTCGTTGCAAAATAAATCAAAAAGTCTCAATGACAACCGTATCTTCTGTATAGCGTGTGTTTTCTTTGCGGGAATGTGAGTTCTCTAAAAAGTATGGAGAGTAAAGCTAAATTTTGTACTTTTCTTTTGGTCGGTTTGTGGTCGGGAGTTTTTTTTTTATTCACATCATTACATTCTTACTGACACAAACGGCGAAATTTAGCTTTTTCGTCCATATTTTGAGTAGCCACATCCCGGCGAAAAAACACAAGCCATAAAGAAATAGTGGATAAGGTCCGGTAATGTGATTATAAGGAAAGGAAGAATTCTGCTGATTAAGAAAATAATATTATAAAGAACCGAATTATATAAGATAAAATTAAAGACAAAATAAATTATATAAAGAAGCAAGGGAACTTCGAAAGTGAGGCGGTTCTTACCCACCTCTGTTTCCAGTATTTTATCTTTGGATGCTCCGTCCGAAGGGTCGGTTGGATCGTCGTTCGTGGCAGAAGCGGAAGCTGGATAGTCGCAAGAAGCTTGAAGAATTTCATTACGGATTTTCTCTATTTGGCGCATTTCAGTTAAACAAACTACCTGAAACAAGTAAGTACTGCAAGTATGGAGAATCACGACAGTTTATTCAATTTACACAAAGGTCTCAAGCAGATTTGAAAGTAATTTGTATACGACCGGAACAAATTAGAAAACAAAAAAAATATACAACCAGCTGCTTTTTTTAGAAAAATTGTTTTATGTTTATGTTGTTTTCGTTGTATTATGATCGTGTTTTTTTTTCGTTAACCAACGTCATATACAAATTATTTTTATATTTTCTCGAGACTTTTGTGTACATTGAATTCACCGTCGTGATTCTCCATAAAACTAAGTGAAGTAAATTTTGGAAAGGCTGACATTGAAAGCATTAGCTTTATTTCCTTGATTCATTTGGTATATTTAAAGAGTTTTGCTGATTTCGGTTTTTACCTATGTTTCTGTGAGGTTTGAGCTGTTTAATTTTTGTTTTATTTCAAGAAATATATTTTACTTATAATATATAAATTGTATTGCGAGCGTAAACAGTTACTACACCTTCATACATTCATCATCACTCACATATCGCAGAATCTATCACACTTTGTAAATTTTATTAATTTCTAACATTTTAAAACTCAAATCAAGCAAATACTAAAACACAAACTATTAGTTTAATATTTAAAAATGAAGTATTTAAAAAAAGTAATCAAATATCAGTTTTTACAAAACATTTTATCATTCATAAATTATTTTTTTTAAATTTCTGCGAATAAATATAGAATATTAAATAAAATAGCTAAAATAAATTATAGTTTTATGACTTAAAATAAATTTTAGTATTTATTTGCAAAAATATTGCCATTGAATTGCAATTGAGTTACCTGTTTTCGCAGGTGTCGATTTTCTCGTCTCAAATGGACCACGTAGTTCATCAGGTGACAAAAACTGCCGAGTAAATCCGTTTGTGGACTGTTGCAGCTGGTGCTGGCTCGAGTTCTTCTAAATTGAAAAAACAACATATTTAATACTTTCTGATTTTTAAGCGCTATAAGTATTTAAAACAGAAGCGATAACTACGTATATTAAACCAAAATATTAAACCTTTTTTATTCGCTCTTTCAATTAATCGACATCATTCGTTACAAACAGAGAGGCATCAGAAATATTTTACCATGGTGCTTAAAACGGGGTAAAAATCAAAAACGGTTAATTTGTAGAAATAGTGGACATTAAAAATTAACCATTAACCATTAAATAAGTTCTAGTGGAAAATAAAAAAAATATATTTATGTTATGGAAAAAAGCTTACATACTAAGGATTTTAAAGTTTTTAATGATACTCTGGGGTAATAATTTTATTTGTGAAGTACGAAAAAATAAAAAAATGTTTTTAGTCAATATTAAAAAATGAAAAGAACCGACAAAAATTGTCTGGAAAAATCATACTTTCGCACTGCAAAAAAACTTTATTAAATATGTCTCACCAACAAAAAGTTCAATTTATACGAAAGCAAAAACAATGTGTAGTGATGCTGTTAGTTTTCGAACTGATTTTATAATGTCAGAAGTGCATTTATAAAAAAGCGGCACGTGCAAAGGTGGATAATACGAGTATCCGGGACAAAGGTGTGACACTCGAGTTTAACAAAACCGACCATGCGAAAGACAACCAGCGGACGGACGGGTGGCATCGTGACGGACGGGTGTCATTGTGACGGACGGGTGTCATCGTGACGGACGGGTGTCAGAATAATCATTTTGCAAACAATGTTTCTAAAGATATTTTTTGTTGGCTGGCTTTCGAACACTTAGCTCAGTATTCTCAAAAAAATAATATGCATGTAATGCATAAATAAAAAGAATAATACTTACAATGAAAGCATATGACACTTAGTTTTAAAGAAATATATAGTTTAGCATAAAAATTTGCTTTTTTCGAAACATCTTTTAAGGTTTTAATGGGTTTTTTTTCTACATTTCTTCAGGTGCTATTTTGAGTACCGAAAGGAAGGGGATAAATGTTTACTGGATGTATTTAAAGGCATGGGGATATTATAGAATCTTTCTTCCTTTTCTTTAAAAAAATAATTATAAACTGGCAAATAGAAAATCCCGGAAACCATAAAAAATGACAAAAGATTATGGAATAAATCGTTAAAAAGCCTTAAATATTTTATATTTTACTAAACCCGAAGGCCATCTGGAAGCAACAAATCCAGCAAGACATGAGTTTTTTGCATAAAATTCGTAAACAAATATTAATTCGAAATTTGAACGTTTTATTTTTTGCTTTTACTTACAATGATAACTCAATTTGCAGTTTTTTAATAATGTTATTTTATTTTTTATTTTTTTCATTTGCAACAATTATAACAATAATGCAACAAACAAAAATGAATTGCGAGTATTTTTTAAAAAATAAACCGGATTATAAATAATTAATATAATTTTAAATTAAAATTAAATAAACAGCGCTTAATTCTCATTTGTAAAAAGATTTTGTAAATTTCAGCAATGTTTAAGCCATTCCAAATAATTATAAATGGACTGGTTGGCAGTTCTCCAAATTGAGAATTCGCTTATTTGTGGACCGAAATTAAGGTAAATTTGCAGTTTAAAAGTTTTATCAAAACTTTAAGGCCGTTTGGAACACGCTATATTATTTTAAAATAAAGTTTTCAAGGGGTTTTACTAAAACACGTTCGTTTTTTGATTTGTCACGACCTCGTGGCATTTTAGTTTAATTAAAGGATTGTGAAGAACGCAACAAATGCATATTTAGTATTTTTTAAAATCAAAAATACAATAAAACTCAACACAAACTAATAAATCTTAATAAAAAATGTCGCAGATTTTTCGGCATTTTAAAGCAAAATAAAGCTGACACCCGTCCGTCACGATGACACCCGCCCGTTACGATGACACCCGTCCGTCACGATGACACCCGTCCGTCCGCTGGTTGTCTTTCGCATGGCCACGTTTGTTAAACACGAGTGTCACACCTTTGACCCGGATGATCGTATAATCCACCTTTTGTACGTGGTTTTTATAGCCATAAGAAGGGAACTTGGAGCCATCGAAAACTTTTGGGAACTTGGAGCCACAAACAATGGAAACTTTGAGCCTCTAAAGGAAAATTGGCTGGGGCTTATATTTAAGTTTTGTTTAGGCTTAGGTAAACGGTTTAGCGATTTTTATTATTGGCTCCAAGTTCCCAACTTAGAATTCCAAGTTCTCCACTTAGGGCTTCAATTTCGCTATTTTTAGCTTCAAGCTCCGGCTCCAAGTTCTCTCGGCTCCATCGACCCTTAATCTAAAAAACCATAGTTCACATTACATTCACGATCTATCATTTATTCACAAAACAATAAAACGGCAATCTAAACGTTAAATCCAAAAACTCCATGATATTATTTTTGTTCTAGGCACCAGCTCCACCATTATAACGTTAAGGGCTGATTCATACTTATGACAAAACGTCCTTTGGACAAAGTCCAAAGGACAATTTTATAAAAGCCAAAACGTCCTTTGGACAAGCCAAAACGTCCTTTGGACTTTTTCCTTTGGACGAAGTATGAACGCTACTTAGAATTTGTCCTTTGGACAAAGTCCAAAGGACAAAATCCAAAGGGAAAAGTCCAAAGGACAAAAGTATTTTGGACTTTGTCCAAAGAACGTTTTGTCATAAGTATGAACCAGCCCTTAAAGTCATGAGCACCAAGAAAAAATATTTGAACGTGCAGCCCCCTCACACGAGACATTCCACCCATCAGGCGCTGTGTGATACGCAGCATAACACGTATCTCTATTGATTTTTATGGATTGTAAGATTAGGAAGTTTATACCTTGATGGAGTTCTGACTGTGGGTATTCGGTGTGGCGGGATCAGTTGGTGAGGTGACAGCGGGGATGATTGGTCTTCCGTATCCGGATCCGCGGCATAAGAAGAGAGACTCGGTGACGTCACAGATCTTAAAATACAGTATAGGGTCTTTAGAGCCTTAAGAACGTCCTGTAACTTGGGGCCCTCGGAAATTTTATAGAACTTGAAGCCGCGGACAATAGAAACTTAAAGCCCTTAGGCTTAGATTTAGGTCAAGCTTAGGCTTGATTATAGGTTTTAGCGATTTTTATTCAGCTCCAAGTTGCCAACTTTTGACTCCAAGTTCCCCACTTACGGCTCCAAGTTTTCTCGGATTCATTGATACTAAATGCTTAAATAATAACGCATCTTTATTTTTTAAATAAACACGTCAGGAATTTAGTGACCCTGCGAATGTCATATCGTATTCGTGATCACGTCATATATGTTTTGCTATGTGGAAATGGTTGTGGGAGGAGCTGTTTTAGCCAATTTGCGCTTAGAAAAAAACTGATCTCCAATGAATGAAAGATCTCCATTTTTCTAAGCGCTAATTAGCTAAAAGTGATTCTATAACGTCACAGCTCTTTGAAGATTGAACAACTTCCGTTTAAATGGGAAAATTTTGACCATCGCGGAACAATTAAGTCTGTAATTTATGATTAGTTCAACAGTAAGAGTTAGAATTTAGGATTTATGACGGATCAAAATTATGAAAATATTTTTGTGAGCGTTATATTTTTTGAATTTATGTAATATCAATGATCTACAAGCCATAATCGTTTTACAATCATCCTCTGGATCGAAATGAAAAATGTCACCTACGTAAAAACTATTTTTACATTAAAACGATAAGAAAAATGTTGGATAAAAACTTTATGTAAGTTTAAACAAAATAACTTATAAGCTTATATTAAAAAAATCTATTTTATATCAGCAAAATTTATTAGTACTGCTTTTGTTAGTTATAAATCATATGTAAATTTAGTAATAATGATTTTTTTAAAGAATTTTAATATAAAAAATCAAGGAATTTTTATGAATTGTACTTCAGAGTTATGAGTGTGTCTCGATATTTTCAGAGCGAAGTGCTAAAAAATTTATAAGTAGCTTTCGACACAAAAATGTTTTTCTATAGGTAGTTTTTAAGAGTTTACCATTGCATTTCTTTTGCAATTATACATTTTATTAATCCTAAAAATCAACCTTCTTAAAGTTTCCAGCTCGTTCAAAAACTCGTCTTCCTGCTGATGATACTGACGGAGGAGCTCTTGAACGTTGGAAGAGTCCGGATTATCCATTTTGTCCGATGTCGGGGGCTCATCCGGACTTTTCAAAGAAGTCTGGGGCTCTTTCAGGACCGGTATTCCTGTGGAAACAGCCGTGGGAACACTGGTTTGCGCCAAGTCCAGCGTTAATCGCCCTTTGGACTGGGGACTTGCGATTATCCCGGTAAGTACGGCTGCCTAATCTGCTTTCAATACCCAAGAAACAAATAACCTATCGAGTCTTAAAAAGTGCAAAGGCGTTTTAAATACGCATTGTCAGGGAATTTAAAACGCGTCATTAAAAAACGGCATCTTTGAAGAAAAATTTTCATGTGATTTATCGTAAATAGATTTTAACTTAAACTGTGGGTTAAAAGCTAGGTTTCTTATGCTTTTAGAACTTTTTTTAAAGTAAAAATACAGCATAATTTGAGGATAAGATTCTTTTTATAAAACTGTAGGTTAGTTTAAGACACTCGCTGTGGCAATACATTACATTTTTGACGCTTTATTGTGGAGCAGCAGATCATACGGTTAAAGTGAAGCAAATAACCGGAAAACTTCTCTCAGAGAAAAGTTTTCTGTAATCGTAAGCTTAAATTATTTGTGCCTAAGCCTAAGCCCTAGTAGACCCAGTCGTAACCGGGCCTAGGGCTTAGGCTTACTCTAGGCCCAGTCCTACATATAGCCCTGAATAATGCTTAGGCATCCCGTCATACCGAGTGATTCCGCTTTCCGGAGTGGCCAATCGGTTCCGGGTGTTATTTTCTTGGCCGCCGGAGGAAGTACCTGAGATCCGCCTCCTCAGCGACTTCGGCAGGGTTAAATTACTCAAAGCGGGTTTCATATGGCTTTTATTTATTTTCTCTAAACTTTTAAAGAAAGTTACACACGTTTATACGTATTATTATTTAGTGAAAAATAATTATAGAAAATAAAATTAGATGTTTTTGATAATAAAGCACGTAATTTGAGTACTCGACTACAGTGTATAGGCACCATACACCTGATCATGTAACCAATTAAAACACGGCAATTTGACATCAATGTGAATGTTATGAACAATCAGAACCCACACAAGTCAAAGTCGAACCCAGACTAAATATTTCGTTTTAAATGTTTTTACGTCATTACGAGGGTTGCTCAAAATTTAACCCGTAAATAAATAAATTGCGATTAAAAGTGGATAAAAAATTTGATACAAAAATCAATATAAAAAAAGTGGATAGAAGTTTTGGTTTTTTAAAAACGCGTGTCGGTTCTGGTAAATTTTTACCAAGTAAAAAAAAATCAAAATATAAATTGATAAAAAAATAGTTAAATAAAATTGTAATTTCGTTGTAATTTAATTAATTTATTGTGAAACTGAAACTCAGGACAAAGCAAACATGAAATGTCTAATTTCACAATTATTAACATCATAAGAGTTATCATTTATTTATTTTAGATTAAGCTAAAAATTTAAAATATCCACTAACTTTCGGATTATTTTAGATTAAAAGGATTTAATAATATCATGATATAATAATAATTTTGCATTTACGTTTGAAAACAAAAAAACTACAGCTGATTTAACCTTTCGTGAATATTTATAAAAAAAACGCGTGTTTAAACGGAATGCAAAACGTTTTTTGCGTCACAGTTGCATAAAAGAAAACTTTACAGGAAGCAACTTAACGCTAAATATAGTATTAAAAATCGGCGTTTATGACCTGATAAATGTCAGAAAGCTTAATCAATGAAAATGAAAAGGAATTAAACATAGTTTTACTTCATTTTGTGAGACATTTTTTGAAAAGTCATGAAAACTTCTTTACAATTAGTTTGAAGTTAAAATCAATAAACAATGCAAGCAATTTGTTTTAAAATAGCAATGTTTAACCGTTATATTGGGACATTTATAAATAAGACATAAATCAATTGCAAAATTGTTTTTAACAATTCTGTAGAAGTCTATTTTAAAATTGAGCGATGAAAATTTTTATATTTAGAAAACATTATATTTTCTTCAAAAAAAAGCGGCAAACATCAATTGAATTGCAGAAATAATTTTCACGTCACGGAGAGGCACAATTTTTGACATAAAATGCCAGAATTTTTGCTAATGCCGAGTTTGAAAAGCAACATTTTTTCACTTGAACTCTAAACAGCAGAGGAAAAAATTTTAAAAATAAGTAGTTTTTTTCTTTTTACAACCAGAATGAACTACGATTCAGAGAAGCGCTAATTTATTTATTATGGAAAAAATATATGACAAAAAATTTTGGTCGCAATTTTACTGAAGACAAACCGGTTCAACCCAGATTTATCATCCATGCTAGGAGGATAGGTCACAG
The DNA here is from genome assembly GCA_030248175.1 of Microlaimidae sp. YZB2_3. NCBI lineage: Eukaryota > Metazoa > Nematoda > Chromadorea > Desmodorida > Microlaimidae > Microlaimidae sp. YZB2_3. Next base: position 10,753 of record JASAMX010003278.1, on the reverse strand, counting down.
TCAATATTAACTCACTGGGTCTGAGACTCGTTTATTATTATGTTTAAGTAGAGTTGTTTTTTTGTTGAAAAATTAACCACATAAACGATTGTTACGTAAGTTACGTAAAGATCTCACAAAAAATAAAACGTACACTTATTTAAAATAGCCTTGAAAAATACTCTAGGAATAGAGCAGGAAAAAGGGGCGATTTTTCCCCGGGCGTATATTTAGACAGAAAAGATGTGGACTAGTCTGAGATGGACATTATGTGAACTATAGGAAATTTGCATTTGGTTTGGGCAGCTGCTCAATAAATAAAATTTTCTACCATATGATAATGATTTGTTTATACATTGATCTAATCACACAGCACTGTTGCATTTTTTTAGTTTGATGAAATGTCAATTGAAAAAATCATACTCACAACAATATTTGACAAGCGCGAAATCACCAGTTTTTCAAATTTATAGTTGTTTTTTACGCATATAACCTTTTAATTGAAAAAGTGGCGATTTCGCGCTTGTCAAAGATTGCTGTGAGTATGATTTTTTCAATTGACATTTCATCAAACTAAAAAATGCAACAGTGCTGTGTGAAAAATCGCCCCTTTTTCCAGCTCTATTCTTAAAGCATTTTTCAAGACTAGTCTACCACTTTTTTTGAATTAAATTAAAAAATAGCCTAATAAACTGTAGTTTTTAACTGCGCAATGACATATGTTTATAATCATTCCGTTGCCGAGATATACTTTTTTTAACAATTTTAATATTATCAATAAAACATATATTATTTATCAATAAAAAGTAGTTCCTAAGAAGTATTGCGCAATTTTCTACTATTTACAAGGAACCCATGTTTTTTTTTTTGATAAATCAGTAACGATGGAAGAATACTGGTTTTAAGATATAAGCGTTTTAATAATAAGGAGAAGGAGAACATAATACTAAATTTACTCACGTTCTTTAATTATATAGTTTGCACGGTGCCGTGGGGCTTAGACTCCGTGTGGCGCTCCCGCGCCACCGATAATTCGTTTATAATAAAAATAAAAAATAATAATAAGAAGAAGATGAATTTAAATTACAATAGTTACCCACGTTGTTTAATTATAGTTAGTGCGGTGCTGTGGCGCTCAAGACAAAGTTTACCTAGGTTCTCTAAATATAGTTGGCGCGATGGCGTGCGCCAATGATTGCAATTATAATTTTTAAAGTAAAAATAATAATAAGAAGAAGATGACAAACCAGGTTTACCAGGTGCTCTACTTATAGTTGTCGCGGTGGAGTGGGGCTAAATCGCAGTGGGCGCTCCTGCGCCACAGTTGATTGCAATTATTTTTTTGGAAAAAAATTAGAAGAAGAAGATGATAAACATAAATTACAAATTTTATCCAGATTCTCTGATTATACATTTAGTTGGTGTGGTACCGCAGGGTAAAATCGCCACGTGAACGATGAAAGAATATTGATTTTAAGATAATGAGCGTTAGAAATAAAATAATAAATAGAAGAAGACAAACATAAATTACTAAAAATTTTCCCGACGTTCTGTAATTATAGTGTGCACGATGCTGTGGGGCTAAACCGCCACGTGGCGCTCCCGCGCCACAGACACTTATTATCTTTTTTAAATAAAACTTTGAATTAATTTTGTCATCAGTAGTGCAAGAATTAAAAAATTACTCTGTTGCTTTCGCCGTTTTCCGCGCGGTTGAAGCAGATGGCGCTGGGAACTGGTTCCGTTTCTGCCACTAATTAAAACCGGTCTGTTTTTTTGTGCGGTTTCTATGAGGGGCTGTTCGTTGTCTGCTCTGTACAATCCTTATTGTTGCCAAAAGGCTGTTATTGTGCGGTTTGTAGTTTTTATTTGTCTATTTTTTCAATTTATTATTTTGATCAATAAATCGATAACAAGGAGCTAAATGAAAAAAGTGGCTCCTAAGAAAGTTGCGTAACTTTTTCTTCTTTCCAATGAGCCCATGTTTATTTTTGATCAATCAGTAACGAAGGAGGAATATCGATTTTAAGAATTGAGCGTTAGAATAATAATAAGAAGAAGGAGATGAACATGAATCTCAAAATTTACCCACGTTCTCTAATTATGGTTGGCGCGGCGCCACGGGGCTAAATCGCCCCGTGGCGCTCCCGCGCCACCCATGATTAATTTTCTACAAATTGGATCCTTCTGTCGTAATAAAGACCAATGTCGATTTTTTTCGTCTTATGATGTAATTTGCCAAGCTGGATGTTTTTTGCAAATTATTTTTATAAACTTAACTGATAGAAACTACATTTTTTGAGAAAAAATACATAAAAAAATTTTATAAAATCTTATTATCCTTTCCACAAACTATAGTTTATATTTACTTTACAGTAAGAAATTCAACATCCCACTGTTTATTCAAAGTCAATTGGATAAAACATTTTTTTGTGTTAGGTTTATCACAGTAAAGATTAATTAATTGAAACAAATAAAATGAACAACAACAAATATTTTGTTTTTTGATTATACCTTATCAAAAACAAATTTTAAATTTAAATTAATATTTGTAATTTATAAAATAATTACAATTACATTTGGTTTGAAATTAAATTGTTCTATTCATACAAAATAAATTGCATCTTGCTTATCTTTCGAGAATTTTGTGCTTTTGGCAATGCTTGAAGACACCTTTCGCAATCATCAGTGCTATGTCGCATTGTTCTTGTTATTATTGCCTCGCGATCCACTTTTTATCGTAATATATATTCTACTAATACTGATTAAAAAAATTAAAAATAGGTTCAGAAAAACTTTAATTGTGCTTATAGTAATTATGACATGTCAATTTTAATTTTTTTGTTTCGTTTGAAATTAAATTTAGCGCATGTTTAAAATTTAATATGTAATATTTAATTTTGAAAAATTTAATATTTTGTCTATTTTTAAAATTATCAAATATCAAAATATTAAATAAAACGTAAAATATTACTATTTTTTATTGAAACTTTCTCGTTAACTTTACATTAAAAAAGTTGAAAAAACAACAAGAACTTAAATCTAACTCCGTATAATCTTCAACATAAAATCGTGTAAATTATCCAATAAAACTTGAAACAAAATATTTGGCACGTATATATTTTATCCATGCTGGAATACAGTTCGGGTTTAAACAAATGTTTATGCTATTAAATAATGGATGGCCTGTGCAGAACCTTCCACCCCCAGCTTATGATAAATCAAAAGGAATCCCCCAGCTCGTGTCTCTCTCCGCTTTATCTCATAAACACTAAACCGCATGATTATTCTTTCGCTCATATAGTCTCTCTCCTATATAGTCCAGACCTAGAACGAAGCAACACTGATAAGTGGCATAGAAGTTTCAACTTTACAAAACAAACAAAACAAAAAAAATTAATAAAACAAAAAAAAGAATATTTTAAAATGTCACAAAATCCTAAGTTTTTTGAGAAAAAAAAAGTTATCAAGAGACCAGGACATGAAAGATATTACATATATGAGACAATTATAAATACTTCTTAATGTGGAGCGTAAGACAAAGTTAGTGTTTTACATTTTACAAGAACGAATGGTTTAAAGTCTTATTTGCCTAAAAAACAGCTTTAAATAGTTGCAGTTACAAATGGTCAAGAAACGTTAAATTTTATTTAAACCTAATTCTTATAAATATAAACAGTTTGAAATACAAACTTTAAAAAGTTTTAACAAATGTAAAAGTATTATGATTATTAATTAATAATTGTTTTAACATTTAAAATAGAGGATGAACAAAACTTGAATACAATCAAAATTTTGTTTAATAATTAAAAATTTTTAGCCAGAATATTTTAATTTAGATAATTTTAACGAAATTGATAGATTAAATTTTTTCACGTAACTACATACATTGCAATTATATGAGTGAAAATTCAACTGATCAGTACAACAACAATACAAATGGTTTTAGAATTTCGGACCCTATAAAACTAACACAAAAAAAGAATTTAAAATCAAATGTTAGAAACTATGAACAAATTCTGATGTTGTGTAAAAAATAATCTTAAACCTTAAGCCCGAGACATACTTTGTCAAAACGTCCATAGTACGAAAACAAAAGTTCAATTTTGAATAATCTAAAAGCGTTTTTTTTAAATTTTAAAAACTTTTTATACTTCTTCGTTAGGTCGAGATGCTAAAAATACAGAAAAACTAGTAAGAGATCTTTAAAACCACAAAAAGGGAACTTGGAGCCATTGGAAATGTTTGAGAACTTGGAGCCACGAACAATCGGAACTTGGAGCCCTTAAGAAAATTTGGATTAGGCTTACACTTCGCTTACATATGTAGACTTATGTAGGTAAACGTTTGAGTGATTTTATTTTCGGCTCCAAGTTCCTCACCTACGGCTCCAAGTTCCCCACTTACGGCTTCAAGTTACCTATTTTTGATCTATGTTCCAGCTCCAAGTTTTCTCGGTTCTATTGGCTCTAAATCAGCAAAAATCCAAAAAAACGCCAATTAATCGCCTAAAATCCAAATTTTTGGTTTTGTTTTTTGGACACCCTGGACAAAGCATAAATTTGTTGCACATCAGCTTATCATTCAAAGTTTCGAGTTATAGTTCCAAGTTTTTATAATTTTCCGTTGTTCAACAACTTTCCTAATTACAGATCTTTAACACTCCGTACCATCGAAACAAGCAAAAAGGTTTCCTAAATTTTAAAATGTAGACAACTTAAGCTAAATATCAACACCATAAAAGTGGTACCCAGTCTTGTCAATAACATAATTAGAGTGTTTAGACGAATTCCCGGAAGGACAAAAAACTATAAAAACAGCCAATCAAATCGGGCCTATTAAAACTAAGAGCAACTTAACACAAATTTCGACGAACAAAAACGAAGTTAAAGTCTTTTCAGCAAATAACCTAGCCAGCGTTTTATGATAAAAAACTTTTATTTTTAAAACCCAGTGATAATAATACAGTTTAATTTTAAAGCAATAAAGATTCTTTGGTTTTATGGGGTTCTAACAGAATAAAAATAAAATTACCAAATAAAAGTTACTTATATTTTACAGGAATTAACTTTTATAAGAAAAATTATGTTTGCAAATGAAAATGCGATTTTATTGACCGTGAATAAAGAATAATAGACGAAAAATGAAATAAATATAAAATCCTTTGCGTTACTTATTAAATACCTTAACATATTTTCGGTCGTTTTATGCCCAGAAGTCATATAAAGAGTATTTACATTTTCTCAAATTTCCGTTTTAACTTGTAAATAAAATTAGAAATAATATTTTTAAAATGCGAGGCGTTAGATAAACTGAATCAACTTCTAAAAATACGTTTAAAGTAAATATCAGTTTTTCAACAAAATTAATAAATATATAAATAAATAAATATAAATATTTTTCAAGTTAAATGTTCAATCCAATGAATAATCGAATTTGAGCCGGATTTTCGATATCCACTCCAAACCTATGTTAAAATCATGTAGCATTAATTTTTTTATTGATATCTTAATTTTTCTCAATGTTTAGAAAATAAGCGAGTTTTTGGCGCACTAAAAATAGTAAAATTGTGGTTTCCACCAAAAAAAAATTTTGTACCAAACTGACTTTTGTAATTCGCAAAGCATTTGGTCAGCAAAATTTGCATAGCTTAGATGCTACATGATCACTAAAATTACATTTAAAATGGGACAAAAAATGTATATTTTATTTAGAAGTGTTTTCTTACAAAGACCAATTCAGCTCTCGTTAACACTATGTTTGGTGTAAAAGAACGGAAAAAATATTGCGGGTTTTGCTGCAAAATTTACCAGGCTTTTATCATTATTAAAAAATAGACTAGAACAATTAAAATCGAAAACTATATCCGGCATAAAATCGGCGTTTTCTGACAATCGCAAAATTTCACTTTTACAGATTTGCGGTTGCATCTAAGACACAAAAAATATTCTTAATTAATCAATATAAAAGTATTATTTTATAAAAGTGTCAAATAATGCTATTTTATTGTCAAAATTTCTTTTTTTTTGCTCTATTTGTAAGTGTTATCGCGGTTTAGACATGGATTCTATATGGCATCTTGATCTTAGTGTAAAAAGGCTGCGGGAAGCTGAAAATACGCAAAAGTTTAACTGCGAGCAGCACTGGGACGTTTCTAGTTTTTTAAGCGTTTTAGACGCACTTTTTGAATTCAAACATTAGAATTATCCAGGATAAGACACCTCTCAAAACTGCTTCTCCTAGGTTGGATGCAAGTATGAGGTGTGAAAACCTGTTTCGGAGGCAGGTAGGAGGCAAGTTGGAGGCAGTAAGAAATTTCAGGTAGGATAGGAGACATGTAAGAGGCTGGTGTAAAACAGCCAAAAAGCAGGTAAAAAGCAGGACGTATTGCGTCCTATTTTAAAAAACATACCTTTGCAGGCAGATGGGAGAAAATTAATTGTGTCTCGAAGCAAATAGGAATGGAGTTAAGGCGGGTAGGTGGCGGTTGGGATGGGACATAGGTAAAAAGCAGTAAAATTTGCAATTTAGGCTGGTAAAGCCGTTCTCAAATAAAGCTACTTTTTCTTACCGGGTTGAGATAATTTTCGAAGCTGATTAGTATTCAAAATATATAAAACTTGGAAAGACATTAACCAAAAAAAGACGACTTTGGAACATTTTATTTTAAATTTGTTTGGGAATTCAAAACAAAAACCTGACGAAGAATACAACATTTGAGGGCCATTAAATAAGAGTGATGAAGTGTTTACTATTAAAAATACCGATTCTGGTCTTAGAGGCGACTGGGAACCCTAAATGAGCCCGGGTGAGCAGTAAAGTCGAAGAAAGTTTTGTTGATGTATATCCTTTCACCACTAACATTAACGGGGATTTTTGTTTACAACGGTTTTTCTTCACGTAGCTGTTTACAACTCATTATTATTCGGGCGGCTTTTGATACCTGCCAGATAAAAAGCGGCGGGCCAGAACCGAACTTTCAACCCGCGCCGGCCTCGAGTTGTTAGGTGCGGTTTTCAATTTCGGATAACCAACCGTGACGCTCCTGCATTGCCATCATCCGCATATTAAAAACATCGTTTAAAAGTGTATACATTGCCTATAGTCGATCCGCGATCGCCATCGAAATCTCTTCGTTGCTTAAACGGGTACACTCCGCGGAGCGGAAGGGGGGTTATTTACGAACAGCGGAGGAATTGCGGGGCGCCTCGGGTGCCGTAAATCGAGAGAGCTTCTCTACAGCTTTTTGTTGTTTTCCGGGGCGCAGAATTCTGGAAATCTCAGGTTGAAAATTCTAATCGTCAAAATTCCAATGGCTCTGTTCGGCAACTGTCAGTCGTTTTGAAACAGGCTTCTATGCACTGACTGCCGGATTTTGATTTTGTGACAAAATTGAGTTTTACGACTTTCCGTTTCTCCCGTCATCCATTTCGGAAAATTATGTATAATTTACAAAGCTTTTAAAAATGTTTTGTAAATTGAATGGCGGGGGTAATGGAAACTATTGTTTTAAAATTCGTCTTGGGGAATTATAGCCTTGCTAGATTTTTTTTAATTTTAAACTAAGGCTGGTAAATATGCTAATCAATTGTTAACTAAAAAAAAAACTCTTTAAAGATTTTTTTATTTTTTAGTTTTTGGTTTGGAAAATTTCTCACAAAACATTTAATTTCATTATTTTTTCGGGATACATTTTTCATATTTCAAATGACACGGCTCAAATCATTGACGTTACAAAGTATTTTTCTTGTTTTTTACGCCCCAAAAAACGTTTTAAAGAAATCAGCTTATAATTAAATATTAGCATAAAAAACAATATAAAAATACTTTTAAAATGCTTAAAATTGAATTTAATTAAAAATCTGATAAAATTCTACAATCAAATCTGAAGTTCTAATTTAATTATAGGCAAATAAAATCTAGCTGACCGCGATATTTGCAGTATCGAATTGACTATTTAACAACAAAAACATTTAAAATTTTTCACTAGAACGATTATTAACATAGATTAAAAACTGTATTTTAATAATTATTTATCAAATTACTTAATTTGTAACCTAAATGCAAATTTTTTAATGGCTAAAGTTGGTTAATTTTTGTATATTTTGTGAAAAGGTGGAATTAAAAAAACATTCTGCGTTCTTATTTGTTTTAAAAAAAACGTCATTACCGCACAATTTTAATTTTTCCCCTCATGTCTGCATTTTAAATTTTAGCGTCAGCCAGATATAATTCAACCATAAACCAATGATTTACTGTTATCTCAATAAATAAAACTGTACATTGAATAAAATAAATTACGCGGTGTAGTTATTACAAAATCTCGTTTCTTTGCTGCGTTATTATACACTCAAGTTAATACATTTAAAAATTTCACCAAGTCATTCTAATTTTTAAAAAATTTGCTGGTACATAAATTGCGGAAATCATTATAGAGCATCACAAAAAACCGAAAATCACTGAAACTCCAATGAACAAAACTCTAAGAAAGAATACAGACTGCATTAAATTAAGGTTTTCGTTGCCACTTTTATTTGACGGAAGAAAATTTTCTATTTGTTTTTATTGTTTTTATCATGCTTTTGTGATTTGAATTAAGACAGTATATTAGGGCGTCCTTAAAATGGCCAGCATTTGCACAAATTTACGACGAAATTAAGCATTTTTAAGAACAATAAATTAACCGTCAATTTTTTGGTACGTCAAAAATCAATATTTTAAACGAGTACTAATAACCCTTTCCAATTATTTCAGCTAAAATCTGTTTGATAAATCGAAAACTTAAAATTTTAATCTTAAATCGAGATATGAATCGTTTAAATGAATTAAAAACCACAAATAAATTAATATGTTGAATAGTGTGCTTTGTTACCATTTTGGCTTTAAACTTACTTTGGATTTAAATTTATTAAAATTGAAATTTTTTGGTATTTTTATTTGACGTGCGGTCGTGTTTCAAGAAATGTCAAAAACATAAAGTTTAACTTTGTAATGGCGTTGGTTAGAGTTGTGCTACCTACTACCAGAAGCCATGTTTTAACTGAAAGTTTTCACAATCAAAGTAAGTTCTGGTAAAAATAGTACTTTTAAAACTGTGGATTCAAAATAAAGGGAGATAGAGACATCCCCAGCAAAAATTATTTTTTGATATGAATCCGACGGAATTCCGTTCAGACTGAATACCAATCAAGAAATACAAAAAAACTTTTACTAGTGACACATCAAATAACAACTTTGTAAGAAGGTATAATTTTTAATTAGACTCATAATTATTAATTAAAAGGATACCTACCCATTGCCTTTTAAATGATGCCTCTGGTATTTCTGGATTATGCGAATTTCAACAAAAAAAAACCGGTTCAATTTTTGTAAATTAAAAAACAATTAAAATAATTTTTAGCTCATTTTGTGCATGACTCACTGAAAAATTTCAGGTAACATATACAAAAAAAAAAACCACAGATAAACAGCTCAATTATAAAATAAATTAAACGATTACATTTTGTTTATAAAATATAAATAAAATTTTAAAATTAATTACTTTTTCTAAATAGTTGATTAAATGCTGAAAATCATTAGCTTACACAAATAAATTCCCAGAAATCGCAAAACCTGGTAAATCTTTGCAAGTTATATCTTTTACCCGCGGTTTGTCGTAATATTGACAAAAAATGTTTCCTAGATTTTAAAATTGGGCAATTTACTAACAAATTTATGGACTTTTTATGCTCTTTATATCGGTTTTAACGTATAATTTGTTTGTTTTGTTCTGTCTATAAAATTCAAAACTAAATCATGTTCCCACAATTACGAACAAAAAGTTTACTTTTTTCCCAAATTAATTTTAAATGCATATATTTGTACTTATGCACAAATTCTGTTATTCAAAAAATACAGTTTTAGAATATATTTTGTAAAAAATTTTTTAAACAAAAAATGATTGTCTTAGCACAGTCTGTTGCATACATTGTGTGAGCTATAAAAAAACTATATTATTGTTTAAAATATAATATTAAGTTTTTTAAATTAATAAATAAACACTCCAATAATAGTACGATTTGCATAAAAAACTATTAAGCACAGTTAAACGGGCGCTGTACGGTGGGAAAAAAGTCAGATTTTATAAAGCAGCGAAGATTTGTACACAAAAAATCCACCTTTAGGAGAAAGCTGGATTTGCTTCGCAACTATAAAAAACACGGCTTGATAAAATAGTTTGTTGAAAATTCAGAAGCTCTTGGATTACATAACTTGATTCCGTTTATTTCATTGACAAAATCATCAACGTTTATTTCACTAATATTTTATTTTGAAATTTCTGACAAGACTTGCGCGTTCAATTAAAAAAATTAAAACTTTTAACGATGTAGCACTTTGAATTGGAATTTTGTAACTAGCTTCTTTATTATATTTAAACTAATATCTTAATATTCAGTTAATCAGTTACTTAAAAAAATTACATTTCATAGATGCTGTTTTCCAAAAATAATCATATTTAAGAACAAAAATTAAAATAAAAATGCAAAAAATTATATACAGAATGATCTTAGAAACAAGATTGTCTTGAAAGTTTTTTATTATTCTATATTTTATTTTTTTTTAATTCACCTTATTTTAATTTCATTTTTGGTCGGGAAGTCCTAAAAATTGAAAATACAAAGAAGTCGGAAATGCATTATTGAAACACAATTGAAACTAAATTCGTAAAAGAAAATTCGTTTGGTTTTGTTGCAGTAAAAAATGTCATAAAGAGGTTAAGAATAGGTTTGTTTTT
>JASAMX010003277.1:0-10481 GCA_030248175.1 Microlaimidae sp. YZB2_3 | reverse complement strand
TGTGTCATCTACTTGGTTCAGTTACGTATTGCTCAATAAAGGAAAACAAAAACGACTCTTGATGACTTGAATGAAAGTTTACATGTTATGGGTTGACTTTTGGGTCAAAGGCATAAAGACAAAACTGGGAAATCTTACGACATTAACTCAAAAGATAAAAATAAAAAAATCACAAAGGCACAAAAGTGTAAAAATTTTTCCATGTTACAGTGAAAAAATTTGAATTGAACTATTCTATATTTTATGTGAGTAACACACACAATGAATACAAATTAAAGCCTTTAGTTATTCTTTTCTAGCGAGCCAGGCCTTTTTTTGTAATACTTTTTATGTATAATATGTAACTTTTTTTCTGTTTCTGTTGTTATTGTAACTCAACTGGGTTGCATTAACTTTGTATTTTGTAACACTAGTTGAAAATATTTGTTTTTTTATCATGTTCTATGTACTCTGCGAGAAAATAAATCTTTATCTTTAGAACCTAAGATTTACAGTTTAGGTTTTAAGTTGTTTTAGCCCAGGATAACTTTTATTTAAATTTATTTATGACAGTTACTAATTTCCAGCGTAAGTGGGATTTAAGTCATCTGAGCATATTAAATGGGAGTGCGACCCCTTTTTGTTGTTGGTATCCCCTGTTAATGATGTTTTTTATCAGGCCTTTTTTTCACAAAATATATTTGTGTAACTTTTTACAAACAGCTGGTACACGTATGAAACTTAAAATATAATTATAATAAATACGGTGGTAATGCAAGATTAAAACAATCTGTTTTAGGTTATTTAAAAAATGAGTAATCCTGCTGTTGGTTTTAGCGGTGTTGTGAAAATCACAGATTTGGATGATTTTATAAATCCATCACAGGTTTGGCTTTACATTTTTTTTTTAATTTAAGATAGATGAATAGAGTAAGTTTGTTGCAAATTCGGGAAATTTTATTACACATAAATGTTAATTCAATTAAATTTATTTTTACCAGCTGTTGTGATGTTCATCGTGCAATAAACGCCTTGAAAAAATTTTGTTAACGTACACCCATATAATTTTTTTATTTAATCTCATTTATCGCATCGCAATTGTTGTCAAAGAATCAATTAAATCCAATTTAAAAATCCATAAAAACCAGCTTAACTTGTGAAAATATTGGAACGATTTGGTTTATTACAGGTTTTATGTTTTCAAGATTTTGAAATAAAAAAGAGAATCAAATCCTTGGCCCGAAAATTATCACTGAGCTTGTTTGTGGGTTTATGTGTCACACCGCTCATTTCATACGAATTTGCTGCATTGCAAATCTAAACCTAATTAGAAAAAAAACTTGGCAGGCACATAGCTTATTTTATAGCCTTATGCTGCAATTTTTTTAATGGAATTAGGCAATAAAAATGATAATTCGATAATTTTTACAGGAAATAACTCAACGGCTAATTAAAATTTATGTCGTTGTTGTGATTTCTGTTATTTTTTTTAAATTCCAAACGCACGTTGCCGTTTTTTAATACCTTTGATAAAAATTTTAAAAATTTTGTCTCTTTTCAGTGGTAAGCAATGAGACTTTTTGTTGACTAATCTCAACAAGAAATATGTTCAATTTCGGGTTCGAAACTCACATAAAAGTTAATTCACTCAACAATATGCAAGTTAAATACATTGACTACTAAAGTAAAGATTTTTTGGAGACAAAAAAATAATGGTACCTAGTTTCTGTGTATTTGTGTTTGATTACAGAACTTCTTTTTAGGATTGTATTGTTATAAACCCCAAAAAACCTGAAAAAGTCGCTGCCGCGCCGTTAATTAATTTTAACGTAAAAAATACTGAAAAGAAGCCAGTTGAACCTGTGAAAATTAATCTAAACGATTGTCTGGCCTGCAGTGGCTGCGTCACCAGTGCAGAAACAGTTCTCATACAGCAACAATCTCACGCAAGCCTCAGAAAGGTTTTAGTTGAGAAAAAAGTAAAATTTGATTTATTAATTTCTCAGCAAGAAATATTCGTTTATGTAATATTTGGGAAAATGTTAAAAAAGTATCAAAAAATTGTATTCATTGTGTGTGATACTCACATAAAATATAGAATAGTTCAATTCAAATTTTTTCACTGTAACATAGGAAAATTTGACACTTTTGTGCCTTTGTGATCTTTTTATTTTTATCTTTTGAGTTAGTGTCGTAATATTTTAATTCGTTAGAAACCTTTACCCAAAAGTCAACCCATAACATGTAAACTTTCATTCAAGTCATCAAGAGTCGTTTTGTTTTCCTTTATCTTTACATAAGTTAAAAACCTAGGAAGTTGATAATTTTAAAACACTAGAGCTCCAAAAGTTTTTGTAATAAAACATGAAATTATTATGTTGATCGATGTATAGGCGAGAATAAAATTATTTGTTTTAGAATGGTTTTTCAACCAACCGCAGAATAGTCGTGTCAGTGTCTCCTCAGTCGATAGCTTCTCTAGCTGCTAAATTTAACAGTAATTTTCTGGAAACATCCTTCAAGCTGTCAGGTCTTTTATTTCATTTAGGTAATCAGGAACATTAAACAACAACCATTGACAGGCATTTGGTAGGGGTCTCCATGGGTAGAACAGGTGTGTTTACCCCGTAAAATAGTTTTTTCAAAGCTAAGGGGTCTAAGGGCAATATAAGACTGGGCAAGCTTCGGTTTATCCAAGATCATATTCAACAGGAGGGAAAAATCGTTTTCCCTATTGTTTTTTAACAAGCGCCAGATTATGCATTTCTTTTTAAATAAACAGTGAATAGCATGAATTTTTTACTAAATTTCCGCAGTTCTTCCATGTCACAAACTCCTAAAAACGATATTAACTTGTTTAAAATCCAGAGGTCAGGTGGTCAGAGACAAGGTCTTTGGAGTAGTCAGCTTTAGAGAACTTGCAAAAATTTTAAAATGGGTTAAATCAGTTGAGGTTAGTTTTGAGCTTTGATATAGGTTTAGAAATAAGTTTAAGTATTATGTTGTGATTTCTGCTAACTTAAATTAGTTTAAGGTGGAATGATACAGTGAGTTAGGATACCCTGTCGGCTTTTGTGTATAAGTCGTACCGTACGTGACCGACAGAAGAAAACAAAATGTTGGGACAAAGGGTATTTTTTCCGGTCAGTTTGGTATCCTTAACATTTTTGGTGGACCGTTCCATGGCGAGATATGCTTCGTTGAAAAAAGGCATTTTAAAACAGTTTTTCCCAATTTAACAGAACCAGAGTTAATATTAAGTAATAAAAATCTAACTTAGTTACATACACCAAATGTACATGCCCACAACATTTTTTTAATTTCGTTTCATTGCTAAAATTGTTGAAATAAAAAATAAAAAGTGATTGTAGTAATTTCATTAAAAACTTGAAAACTAGCTCAGAATTTTGGTACAACTGCTCTGTTAAAAGTTGGGAACAAACTAATTTCTGTCAAATGATTAAACTTTCATTTTAATTTTTTTGATTTGACAATGGGAAACTACATTTTGAAATGTTTGTTTAAAACTGGCTTTTAACAAAAAATACTCAGACAGAGCAGTAGGCGTGTGGTTAAAATGCTCAGACAGAGCAGAGTGTCGGACTTGGAATCCCAAAGCTTTAGGTTCAAGTGCCCCTGGGCAATATTTTTAATCTCAAAAAATGTTTTTTTTTTAATTTTTAACTTTTTAATTAAAAAAAGTGTTCATTACTCAATACTGTATTCAACCCCAAGTACCGGTTTTGAGGTGGTTTTGAGGTAAAACCGGTATATAGTCAAAATGCCCTCCAAGCTTCTCTTACCCATTGACTACTTGTGGTGGAAGTGTCAAAAATGGAACTTTCAGAGGAATCAACGTTGCAAAGGATGGATTATTTTTTTTTTAGAATACCCTTCTCCCAAATCCCCATCATTCAGACTCACCATGTTTTTGGACTGGTATCAGCCAATGTCAGCTTTGCTGATCCGGTCGTTACTGCTGACCTTGGGAATACACCCAAACCCCAGTCCCCGGACGTGCTTGGTGTGTAATTCTATCAGTTTTTGGAACTGTGCGTTCCTCTGTTTTGTGTTCCATCTGCAACAGGTGGTGTCATTTCAGCAAAACTGGAAAGAACTGCAGTGAACTTAAAGCAACAATGGAATAGAGAAGCAACTATGCTTGTTTGTCCTGCAAACCGCCCAACACACCTACAACATTTGCAACATCTCTACGGGCATCCCACGTGTGCTTGGCTCAAGGCTCTGGGTCTCACCTGCTGCGCCCAATCTAAACATCCTACAGTTTAACTGCAATGGGATAAGCAACAAGATTCAAGAAATCCTGGATTTCATGCTGTCCCATGACATCAAGATTGCTGCGCTGCTAGAAACCAAGTTAACCAGAAGCCCAATAACACCTGGGTACACATTCTTGAGGAAAGAAAAAGACCAAGAGGAGAACAAAGGTGCCAGAATCGCATTCCTAGTCCACCACAGCATCCAGTTCACGGAGCTTTGTGTTGACAACCGGGATAAGCACATGGAGATACAGAAGATCTGCATAGGCATGGACAGTTCCAAACTGGAGCTTACCAATGTCTACTTGCCCCCTGGCAGTAGCTGCGCAGCTACATATCAGCCATCTCTTATGCCTTTGCTCCACAACACTGCTGACTCCTTAATCCTTGATGACTTCATTGCCCATGAGGCATTATGGCATTCAACCATTTCATTCGTCATGGAGAACAGTTTGCTGAGGAAATTGGGTCCTTCAATTTTGGAGTCCTTAACAAAGAGACTCCGACTTGTGTCCCTGCCAATGGGCAAGCCACCTTACCTGAAATTACTTTAGCCAGTATGTCACTTCTCCCTACCACCAACTGGCAAACAAGAACGCAGCTGAGCTTGGATCACCTACTTGTGATCATCAGTGTGCAGCTGGATATGTCCCAACAACATCTATATTCACCACGCAAGATGTATACAAACCTGGCCAAAGCCAACTAGCCAGAATTTACCGCACAACTAAAACAAGCTTTCAGCCTCCAAGCACCACCTACTGAATTCACACAAGTGAGAATTGGCCAAACCATCAATGTAGCTGCCAAAAAGTGGATTCCAGAAGGCTGAATTGTCTGTTCACTCCCTACCTGAACAACGAAGCCAAAGCACTTACAGAAGAAAGGGAAGAACTGAGGAAGAACAACCCTAAATTTGCGTTTACATGAGCTGAACAAAAGAATATACAGGTCAGTGAGGGAAGAAAAGCGGAAAAAGTGGCAGGAACACCTGTCCACCTTCAATAGCCGAACCAACATTGGAAAAAAGAAAGACCCTGAGTAAGGGCCTGCGGCCAACCCTAACCAGGCCATTTTCCTTGGTAAAAAAACTATTCAGAGCAGCAAGGAGATTGCCAACAGCTTCAACGAGCAGTTCACTTCAGCAGTCCAGCACAAATCAAGCAAATCGGCCCACAAGATGAAGAAGCTGATTAGGAAATTTGACAAGTCAGATAACGTTACCATTTCAGAAGACGCCGTGAAAGCAGCTATCAAAAAGGCCAAAGCCTCTAAGGCAATGGGTCCCAATGGTCTCTGCACAATCCATCTCAAACATCTTGGCGCAAATGGAACCTCATATCTGACAAAGTTGTTTAACCTATCACTCCTATCTTGCAAAATTGCATCCATCTGGAAGAAGTCGATTATTGTGCCGCTCCTGAAGCCAGGCAAAGATCCAGCAAACTCCAAGTCTTATAGACCAGTGTCGTTACTGTGCCCTGCCAGTAAGATCTTTGAGAGAACACTACTCCCGACACTAGACAAACACCTGATAAACAAGAGCCATCAACATGGATTTTGCCCACTGCATTTAACCATCACAGCCATACATGACTTAAACGCGACCATTGCAAACGGTTTCAATTAAAAGAAACCATCCAGCAGATCAGTAGTGGTCTGCCTAGACCTGAGCAAGGCATTTGACAGAGTTTCTCACAAAGTACTACTACAAGACCTAGTGAGATCTACACTTATCCGTGGGCTTGTCAGATGGTTCA
This sequence comes from Microlaimidae sp. YZB2_3, assembly GCA_030248175.1. Taxonomy (NCBI): domain Eukaryota; kingdom Metazoa; phylum Nematoda; class Chromadorea; order Desmodorida; family Microlaimidae; species Microlaimidae sp. YZB2_3. Next base: position 4,462 of record JASAMX010003277.1, on the reverse strand, counting down.
GTGTCTATTTGCTTGACCGCCAGTCGAAAGTCAGCTTCCAAAACCACTCTTCCAGCTTTTATAACGTCAAAACGGGTGTCCCCCAGGGAGCAGTAACATCCCCAAAGTTGTTCAATTACTACATGAGTAGTATGCTTAAACCAGCAGGCAACATCAGAGTGGTATCTTATGCAGACGATGTGACTTTTTCTGCCTCTGGACCAGTGATCGACCCCCTCTGCGAAGATCTCAACAACTACCTCCCTGAATTGGTGAGCTTCTTTGAAAAACGCTCACTAATAGTGTCTGCGGAGAAATCGTCTGTCACGCTGTTTACACCTCACAGCGCACAGGCCAAGACCCACCCAAAAGTTTATATGAATGACGAGCTTTTTCCGCTGTTCAAAGAACCAAGGATCCTGGGTGTCACTCACGACACCACGTACACCTTCGCTCCCTACTGCAAATTAGCAGCAAACAGAGTCAGAGAACGCAATAATATCTTAAAAGCGCTATCTGAATCCAACTGGGAACAGGACAAGGAAACGCTGTCACTCACCTACAAGGCTATTGGAAGATCGATTGCGGAATATGCTGCTCCTATTTAGGCCCCTACCATCAGCGAATCCAGTTGACAAAAACTCCAAGTGGCACAGGACAAAGTTCTGAAAATCATCACAGGTTACCATAAAATGTCTTCAATAGACCATCTTCACCAAGAAATCAAGATTCTGAAGACAAAGGAACATGCGACAATGATATCGAAGAAATACCAGATAAATTGTTTCAAACCTAAACATCTTGAACATAAACATCTTCAAGCAGAAGTAGCTCCTAGAAACATGAAACAAGACCTCGTCAACACCTATAGAGTTTCAGTTGAGAACTTAATTGTTGGCGTTCCCAACGATAAAAAACTCAAAAAGGCAAAATCTGTTGTACACAGACAGACTGTAACCTCAGCGATCGCTGCATATGCTCTGAATCCAGTCCTGGGACGTCGCCCACCAGAGATAGATAGTTTTGAAAAAGAGCTTTTGAGATCCAGCAGAACAACGTTATCGCAGCTGAGGTCTGGATACTGCAAACTCCTGAACTCTTACCAACACAGGATTGACAGCAATATTCCAGACCAGTGCCCACACTGTTTGAAGGGCCCCCATGACACCAAACATCTGTTCAGCTGCACAGCTAAACCCACGGCGCTGAGAACAGAAGACCTATGGTGACAACCTATGGAAGCCGCATTATTCCTAAACCTGCTCAGACCGCCAAAATGAAAAAGGAGATGGGTTAACAACAACAAATGCCCCCCGAGGGGGTGTCGCAACCCCCTAGTGCCCCTTGGAGAGTCAAACTGAAAAACGGAGGTCAGATTCGTCATCAGGACTTTTGAAAACCCCTGAGTACATACATGTTTTGGGGAAAATTGGTGAAATTTTTGTAACTGTATCGTTCTATCTTAAATACATACATATAGTTTTTACATAGATGTTATAGTATAGTATTATAGTTATAGTATATAGTTTTTCCAGCACGTCAAAAATAGATGTTTTTCCCAAAAAATCCTTGATGTGAAGTTTACAACTGTTAAAATTTTGATAGATTAATACACATTATTTTATTTTCTTATTTATTATTTAGGTGTTGATTATGTTTTGGACACAAATGTTTCACGAAATCTTAGCTTATTGGCGAGTCAATTGGAGTTCACTCAGAAATGGAACAAAGCAAAAGCCGATGGTCGCAAAAACAACTTGCCTGTATTTTCGTCAATATGTCCAGGTAACAATCATAGGTGAGCACGGTCGGGGAAGCTAGGGGGGTGGTTACCCGGGGTAAATCGAATTTTGAATTCTAGGAGGGGGGTCCCAGGGGGTTCTGAACCCCCCTAGCTTTTTAGGGGGGTCGACCCGGGGTGCGAAATTTTGAAATCTAGAGGGGGTCAGGTGGGGTCCGGTGTCCAAAGCAAAACAGTTTTAAACCATAATAACTTTAATAATTGTTCTTTTTATAGGATAATACTACATTTTATTGAATAAAAAGCCATATTCATGTATAAAAAGGGTGTAAAAGCATGAATATGTGATGAAAATTCACGTTTTTGGAAGAAAATTTAGTACAAAAAAGGTACCTAAAAATTTCCCGAGGGGGGCGGGGTTCAGATTTCGAAATCTAGAGGGGGGTTAGGGGTAAAAAATTCGGAAATTTGGGGGGAGGCCCCCCCTAGATTTTCGTCTAGGGGGGGCCCAAAATTTCGAAGCTAGGGGGGGGGGGGTGGACCCCACCCCGCCCCCCTTTCTCACCTATGGTTATTATAGTCCTAAAATTTGTGAGGTACCCCGAATCACATCACACCCAAATCTTGAGGGGTTCTAGTACTAAAAACAATAAAAATAGGGCATTGGGGTCATCCCCACCGGGCATTTTTGATATACACCTCCAAATTTGGTAGGTCCAAGTATACCCTCCTCTTCAAATCTGGGAGGCTGTCCACCTATGGTTAAAAGTAGTGATGGGTAGTTCGGTTTCAGATGTTCCGGGCAAAATTTGGAATTCCGGTTCTTGTTCGAGATTTTTGAAAAATCTCAATTCCAGTTCCCGTGTTTCTGGGGTTACGTAGTTCCGCCCATCACTAGTTGAAAGTAATTTAATTTACTATAGGCTGTACGAAAATAAGGTGAACTGGCTAAAAAACTTGAATCCCCGTAGCCTCGAAATTTTGCTCCTTCCCCCCCCCCCCCCGACAAAAATCCAGGGGGGAGCGCCCCCCCCCCCCCCCCCAAATTTTTGAATATTTACCCCTGATTCCCCTTTAGAATTTCAAATTTAGAAAATTTTAAATAATTTTATATTAAATTTTCTTCCAAAAGCGTAAATTTTTAACACAAATGTATATTTTTTCACGTTACACCCTTTTTATACAAGAATATCGCTTTTTATTCAATAAAATGTAGTATTATTTTATAAAAAACAATTATTAAACCTTTAATGGTTTAAAAGTATTTTGCTTCGGACATTGGACCCTACCTGACCCCCCTCTAGGTTGTAAAACTTTCGACTCTGGGTCGACCCCTTTTAAAAACCAGGGGGGGGGGAAAGGGGTTCGACCCATACATGAGCAAGTTGGTCCGGAGTGGGGGGGTTAAAGTTAAACCTCAAATCGGTAGGGGGGTGTTAAAATCCAAGAAACGCAAAATACCCATATCGTTTTTTTTTCTTGAGTGAATTTTACCCATATCGTTTTTCGATTTTGAAGGGAAAATAGGTAAAAATGCTCATTTTAGGTCAAAAAATTCGTTTTTATTACATTTTTAAGCTTTTTATTGCTTAAAACATTCATTTTGACCTCAAAACTTAAGTTTGGAGGCAGTTAGAAGCCATTTTAAAAACATTTTTTTCTTCATTTTTCCAAAATTGGGGAGGGGTTAACCTTTTCTCCCCCCCCCCCACTTCTGAGTGGGGAGGGGTTAAACCCTCCTTCTCAGAATTTGGGAAGGGGGTTAACCCCCTCAACCCCCTCGTGCCCATGTATGGTTCGACAACCCCCCTTAGAACCCCCTCCTAGATTTTGAAATGTCGTCTACCCGGGGTAAAGCCCTCCTAGCTTCGGTGACCGTGTTCATCTATGATCTCAATAATGGTACGGCAGATCTATACAATAGCTATACACAAAATTTATACAATTTTGTAGGTTTTCAGCTAAAATAATGATAATTATTAATAACGGCAAGAATATATAACACAAGAGAATGTCCGACTGTACATTAAATTTTGAACCAAAATCGTGCTAAAAAGTCGCACATAAAGAACTTTGTGCCGTTTTCTGTTAGTTTTTCCGCGCAGCGATTTTAACGCAGTGTTAGTTTTCTTGAAAAAAATATTGCGACTTTCTTTGCACTCTCTCACTGCTGCTTTTTTTGCACTGCGAATATTTTCGCACAACAATGGAATATCCATCGCCGGCCCGCTTCAGCTATAAAAAAAAGACGCTTTGCGCCTCTGCCACTTCTAGCGAAATAATGTTCAGAAATTTAGTGTACTGTCGGACATTCTTTTATGTGTTATATACAGACCAGTGCACGGTCTAAAAACGCCCCCTTTGCTTTATTGGAGGATTTGCCCCCCCCCCCCCCGCCAAAAAATGAAAAAGTACCCGAAAATTATGGCACCATTTTTGACCTATAATAGCGCTATCATCGCGAATCTATTTTTACCTTATTTTCGCTTTTTTGTCCCTTTTTCCTTTTTTCCTCCTTTTTTTCTCTTTTTTTCTCTCTTTTTTTTTCTCTTTTTTTCGTTCTCCCCTGCTTGCCCCCCCTGATTGTCCCTCTCCCGTTTTAAAAAAGTTGCCCCCCCCCCCCCGTTTTAAAATTACCCCCCCCCCCCGTTTTGAAATTACCCCCCCCCCCCAAATAAAACACGGGGGGGGGGAGGCAGAGCACATGCCTGTATATATTATTACTAACGTCAATACTACGAC
>JASAMX010003276.1:0-12662 GCA_030248175.1 Microlaimidae sp. YZB2_3 | reverse complement strand
CTGTTGTTCAGTTACGTATCTCTTTAGTTGGTTAAAGATATTGATCACGTCCTGAAAAAGTCCAACGATATTTTTTTCGCGAGGCTTTTTTAAGATGCTTGATTGGCCTTCTCAATTAAACTATATTGATCGTTTACGACTAGGGAATCTTAATTCCTTGGAAGAAAAGACGTATAAAAATGGATCTTAACAAGTGTTTTTTATTGTAAAAGGAATAAATGGCATCAAATTTGAAAATTTTTTTTAATATGCTAATTTTCGATTTAGTAAGGATCACCGTTTTGAATTATCTTTTTAATACCAAGCTCATTCAAATGTTTTACTTCATTCATTTTCTCACAGAGTTATAAACTATTGGAATAATTTACCTGAACATGTTGTTTTATCTAAAAACCTACAATGTAAGTGCATTTAAAAATGCATTATCTAAATTAAGTTTTAAGAAATATACTAAGTTTGAGCGACACATGGATTAGAAGTTTTTTCACTCTCATGTGTCTTCTCCCCTTTACTCTTTACCGTTTTTTATGCGTCTTTTATGTGACTTTTCATTTGTCTGTATCTTTTTTTTTATTGTATTACTTATTGCTTTGTGCTGTAGCCATATAAGTGTTTCATAAGAGTAAAGTATATTCAATTCAATTCAATTCAATTCATAAATAACGAGATATATATGTATGTATACTATAGAAAGTGACCGCTGAGCGAAGCGAAGCGGAACAATTTTTGGTTTTTGGGGGTCCATTGGGTTATAAAATGCATTATAATAGGCTACGAATTGCAAAAATTTCGCGAAAATGGCCTCATAATAGGTCAAAAATTGTGCCATAATTTTTTAGCACTTTTTTCATTTATTTGGTGGGGAAGGGGAGAGGGCAACAAAACGGGGGGAGGGCACAGCATATTGAGGTGCATATTTCCAGATCGTACACAAGACTGTTAGTTATATTCATCTCAATTCAGATTCATGCTATTTTAAAGTTTGTATCAGCATTTTATACACCTATTTTCAAGTACCCGCCTCACTCAGTGGCGTAGCCAGGATTTCATTTTGGGGGGTCTGGGGGGAAGTGTCACAGAAGCGGCGCGAAGCGCCGCAGCCTGCATCGCGTAGCGGGAGGTCTGGGGGGTGTCCCCCCAGCCGCCGGAGGCAAAATTGTTTTTAAATATGTACAAAAAAACCTCTTAAAAATCGTCCCCTGGTGATCGCGCGAACATACAGTTTACTTCAGTTTTTTTACCTAATTTATATTTATAATTTTGTTTGATCTTCAAAATTAATATGGCGATTAGATAAAATTGTATATAAACAAACTATTTATTGCCTGATGTCTTTAAATTTTGCGTATGAATATGGTTGAAGCTTAAAAAAATATAACTGATAACATTAGGTTTACTATATATAAATTTGACCTTCCGCGTTGCGGGAAAAAATTTTATATGATTAATTTATGGTTTTAGATTGTACTAAGATTTTAGATGTACTAAGATTTGGATTAAATTTTTATAACACATTATTCGAAAAGTAAAAAAAGGAAACTTTTACAAAATGCAACGCTTCGACAAGAACGGAGGGGGGGTGGAGAGAGGTGGACTACCCCACAAGTACAGACCTGTGCACGGTCTGAAAATGCCCCCCCCGTTTTATTGAAGGATTTGCCCCCCCCCCCCCCGTTTTATTGCCCCCCCCCCCCGCCAAAAAATGAAAAAGTACCCTACAATTATTACGCCGTTTTTTGGCCTATGATGACGCCATCATCGCGAATTTTTTGCAGTTTTTAGCCTATTTCTATGTATTTTAAGCCATTTTAGACCTATTTTTACCTACCTTATTTTCGCTTTTTTGTCCCTTTTTCCCCTTTTCCCTTCTTTTTTTTCTCCTTTTTTTTTTCTTTTTCTTTCCCCCCGTGCTTGCCCCCCCCCCCCCGTTTTATTGCCCCCCCCCGTTTCAAAAAAGTTGCCCCCCGTGCCCCCCCATTTTGGAAGTGCCCCCCTCGTTTTAACCCGGGGGGGGGGGGGCGCACTGCACAGGTCTGCAGGTAAAAAACCATTGTTAAGGGATTTAAAACAGCTATTATCAACAATACTTGAATTTTTAACATTTATATGCTATTGCTAATCCACGGAAATTAAAAATCTAATATAAGTTTATCAATTTGCACTTCCCGCGAAGCGAAAATTTTAGTTTTTTGGGTATTGTTATGCTTTTAAAACGCATCAGGAATGTTTCTAAGTTTATATTTAAAGAAAAAAATTTCTCCCAAAATTCAAAAAAACGTAAGGGAAAATCCGGATTTTGGGGGAAGGGGGAAGGTGGCAGCCGCCGCCCCCCGCCACCCCCTGGCTATTCCACTGGCCTCACCCTTCCTATTTTTTCCCATTCCGAATTCATACGCCCTCAGGTATACTTTCTGAGATTTTTCTTTCTTTCTTGACCCGTTCCTGTAATGGCCTTTTCCCCCGTTACAACCGTGAACCTTCGTACGGTAAAGGTGAAACCTTCGTCTCACGATGGTCGTATTTACGCATGAACTGAGTCGTACTTCCGTCATACATAATTTTTTTGTGCGCGAATAGTGCCCAGTGAGCGAGCAAATTAAAATTGTTAAAGCTGTACAGTAGCAATATTTTTGCAACATGAAGTATCCTACGTAATACACTATATCCGTGAAAAAAATCTGCATATTGCTACCGTACAGTTTTAGCCATTTCAATTTGCTCGCTCACTGAGCACCACTCGCGCAAAAAAATATGTATGACGGAGGTACGGCATAGATCTTACGAAGGTTTCACGGTTGTAAACCGAGAAAAGGCAATCACGGGAACAGGGCCTGTGCCAGGATTTTTGAAAGGAGGGGGCCAGACTCTAGAAAATTAAAAACAAACTATAAATGCGGCGCGAAGCGCCGCATTTTGCGCCGCGAAGCAGCGCCAGGTGGACGCGAAGCGTCCGCTGGGGGGTCTGGGGGGTGTCCTTCCAGCCGCCGGAGGCGAAATTTTTTGATTTAGCATTAAAAATGATCAATTCGGCTTAAATACTATTTAATTGATTCAGGTAGTCGGCCGGCATCCACTTTTGGCATACCCGAAGAGGTAGGAGAGCGGGTTCATATGAGTTACTTCGCTTTTACCTCCCCCCCCCGTGGACCTACTCATCTTCCTTATTTTTTACCCCGCCAACCCAAAGGGGGCGTGGCTGCCTGCGGCTGCACGGGGATAGGCCTGTGCCGGATTTTTTGAGGAGGGGGCCGAGACTCTAGAAAATTAAAACAATTATAATGCGGCGCGAAGCGCCGCATTTTGCGCCGCGAAGCAGCCCCAGGTGGACGCGAGCGTCCGCTGGGGGTCTGGGGGTGTCCTTCCAGCCGCCGGAGGTGAATTTGATTTAGGATTAAATTATCAATTAGGGCTTAAAATACTATTTACATTGATTCAGGTAACAGGCCCTGGGCAATCCACTTTTGGCATACCCCAGAAGAGGGAGGGAGAGCGGGTTCTATGAAGTTACTTTGCTTTTACTCCCCCACCCCGTGGACCTACTCTCTTCCTTATTTTTTATGCAGCTGAGAGGGCGAGCCCCCGGCCCCCCCTGGCACAGGGCCTGCACGGGAAGAGATTAAGCTAAGGTTGGTGAATCACCTGTGGATATGTGCTTTTTCAAACTCTAGGCTACGCTTTGTTTATTTTTTTTTAGATATGTGGATCTGAATTATTTACAATGGCTTGGTTGGCTTTTTACACCAATTTTTATTGCTTTTCTTTTACCGGCTGTGCTCCTAATCTTTTTATATGGTACGTTTAAATTTCTAATTATTTTCATGACAAAGAATATCGATTTTTTAAGTGTTTGGGAAATAATGTGGGGGATGTGAGAAACAGAATGTTTTTGTTTATTTATATGTAATCGAACAAATACTTACGTGATATTTGTGTTACTATTATATCTCACGTTTGTTTGCTTTTGATTTTGAAAAAAAGTTGGGCAAAACACCTTTGGTTAGTCATAGATAAGCAGCCTTCCAGATTTAAGGGGGTATACCCCATCCCCGAAATTTGGGGGATACCCGACCTCCGAAATTTGTTAGTTAGTTAGCATAGCCAGTTTTTACTCATTCGATTTCCTCCAGAAATGCTGCTGCCTTTGCGGGTTGAAGCCATAGGTCTTCTACTTTTAATGTGGTAGGAATTTTGGTGCAGTTGAAATGGTGGTGGACATCATGAGGTTTCTGGTTGCATTTTGGGCATTCATTTTTTATTAGAGAGTTTATTCTTCATTTATATGAATTTAGATGATGACAAAATCCGGATTTTAGTTGTGACAGGACAGGAGTGTTCTTGATTTTCTTGGAAGGTGTTGTTCACTTTGGTGTATTTCATGGGGTTTGCTTTTTAGATTGGTTCGGAGTTTCTGATAATGGGAATTAGAGAGGCTTGGTGACCATATTGGCGTAGGTGTTTTTGGGGGGGGACAGAGAGGTCCACCACCCCCTAGAGCCAAAATTTTGGACACCCTCTAGAAAAAATTCAGGAAAGCTCTCCCCTCCCCCCCAAAGCTCGAGAGCGGTCCGACCTGACAACCCACAACGAGACTGACCTACTCCCCCTCCCGACTAATTCGGAAGTATATTTTTTATTTACTGTCAAAAACACGGTTCTTTAGTCAAAAACAGTGGTTAAATACACTTTTTAGGCCTAAATAGGCGGTTTTAGTGCATAAAATTCAATATTACACCTAAAAACACTTAAATTATTAAGTTGAAAAAATTTTGTTAAAAAATTAGACCCCCTGACTTGACCCCCCCCCTAAATTTGAAATCTCGCACCCGGGGTCGACCCCCCTAAAAAAGCAAGGGGGTCCGGACCGGACCCCACTGGACCCCTTCCCTAAAAACTTTTGGCCTTCCACCCAGGGGTGGACCCCCCTAGCGGACCCGACTAAAAACACCTATGCATATTGGTGCTCCATAGTTGAGGATGGGTCGCCCTATAGCTTTGTATGAGGCAAGTGTAAGGCCCGGGTTTATCCTCAATTCTTTCCTAATAAATAAATATAATAAATAATTAAATGTTCATAAAATAACCTTTGTAAATATTTCTAAAGTTTAAAATCCTTCCACTTAAAAATTCCTAGCCGTCTGGCATATCAGCCAACTTGGCTCATGTGCCAAGCGGCTGGGGTATTTAAGCGTAGAGATCGGAGGAGAAGTTTTTATTTACTTGGATCATAGTCGCTAGTAACTTCTCTTCCGACTTTACTTCAAGATTAACTTTACGTAGAAATTTCTCCCGCCAAAGTTCTAAATAGGCCCACGGAATCCCTCCTCTCTGGGAAACTGTTAAAGACTTAGGGCCGTATATTTACTGAATAAATTGGATCTTTGTGTGTTATTCAAGAACTTTCATTACAAACACTTGTAGCAGAAAAGACTCTTTTGGATCCCCGCCTAGACTCAGGGACGTAGCCAGGCGGGGGGGGGGGGGGGGGGGCCGCCCCCCCCCCCCGAAATGGTCGCCAGATAGTAAAATTTGGGGGTTTTCATATGCTAAAAATTCAAAATTTTCTAGCGCCTCGCTAATCGCTCGGCGCCAAACTTTAAAATAATTTTAGTACCCCAATGGACCCCAAAAACCAAAAATTTGTTCCGCTTCGCTTCGCTCAGCGGTCACTTTCTATAGTATACATACATATATATCTCGTTATTTATGAATTGAATTGAATTGAATTGAATATACTTTACTCTTATGAAACACTTATATGGCTACAGCACAAAGCAATAAGTAATACAATAAAAAAAAAGATACAGACAAATGAAAAGTCACATAAAAGACGCATAAAAACGGTAAAGAGTAAAGGGGAGAAGACACAGGAGAGTAAAAAAAATTTCTAATCCATGTGTCGATCAAACTTAGTATATTTCTTAAAACTTAATTTAGATAATGCATTTTTAAATGCACTTAGGTTTTTAGATAAAACAACATCTTCAGGTAAATTATTCCAATAGTTTATAACTCTGTGAGAAAAATCGAATGAAAGTAAAACATTTGAATGAGCTCGGGGTTTAAATAATTTAAAATGGTGATCCTTACTAGTTCGAAAATTAGCATATTTAAAAAAATTTTCAAATTTGATGCCATTTATTCCTTTTACAATGGAAAAACACATGTTAAGATCCATTTTTATACGTCTTTCTTCCAAGGAATTAAGATTTAATAGTTGTAAACGATCAATATAGTTTAATTGAGAGGGCAATCCACATCTTGAAAAAAGCCTACACGTAAAATATCGTTAGAATTTTTCAATGTGATCAATATCTTTAAGCAAATAAGGAGACCAAACTTGGCTACAGTATTCAAGGACTGGTCTAATAAACGCAAAATAAATAAATATGATTGCAAAATCGCATTTTTGTAATTAGTCTTAAAACAGCGAAAAATCATATTAGTTTTTTGATAAGCTTGTTTAGCAATTTCAGCGCAGTGCTTAGAAAACTTTGCATCTTCAGAAACCAGGACACCCAAATCTCTTGCGGAACAAGTTGGTAAAATAGGAGTTTCATTTATAGTAAGTGGAGTTTTTAGATTTCCATGGCCCATGTAAATTACAAAACACTTATGTGGTGCGATTTTGAGTTGCCATACTTTTCCCCACTGACTAAGTATATTTAAATTATTTTGAAGAATCTCATTTGATGAATTTTTAGGATGATTGTAATAAAGCTTTATATCGTCGGCAAAGAGCTTGCATGTAATATTTTTAAAACACTTTGGAAGGTCATTTATGTACAAAAGGAATAGTAGAGGTCCCAGAACGGAGCCTTGAGGCACACCAGAAACAACGTTTCTGTAAGTAGATGTGTAATTATCAATGCAAACTCTTTGTTGACGACCATTTAGAAAAGCACTTATGTTGCCTGATGCTAATGTTATTTTAAAGTTAGTACAATAATTTTTATAAGTAATAAGTACTACACAGAAAGCAAAACAATCATCATATTGGTTGATTTATGTACAATCATATCATATTGGTTGATTTATGTACCTCCCCCCTCCTAAATTTTCCTGCCGCCTATAGCATTGGCTCGGATTTTTTTCATATAGGTAGGTAACCTAGAAAACATGGAGCCGAGATGCTGCTCATGTGCTTTGGTTTACAATGTGGGTTTAGCCAAGGGGTCTGAAACTAACGTCTCTAAATTCCTTTTTTGTAAAATCCAGGCTCCGTCAATGTGTGCTTATGTAATTTTTAACTAAGAAAACATGTTTTTACCGCTAAAAACATTAGATAATAGGTTATTAGGCCAAAAACAGTGTATTATACAGCTTTATCTACGTTTATCCCTGCTTTTTTAACGTTTTCAAAAATTAAGGGAGGGGGGCTCCGCCCTCCCCCCAAAATTTCGGGGGGGGGGGGGCGGAGCCCCCCCCCCCCCCCCCCCCGAAATTTTTTTTGTACTAAAAATCCGCCCCCCCCCCCCCCAAATGAAACTGGCGTACGTCCCTGCCTAGACTGCTACACTACTATTGTTTTTTTTTTGTTGTCCCCAGCTGGTCCCAGCTAGATGCTTTGTTGTTAATGGTGGTGATATGGTTGTTGAAGGTTAGTTTTGGATCAAAAGTGACACCTAAGATTTTGGGGTTTTTGTTAAGCGGTAAAAGTTGGTTTAATCACTTTTGGGTGGTAGTTGTATTCTTGTGCAGATGGAGAAAAATATTTTACTGTTGATTTTTCTGTTGATAGTTTGATATGGTTGAGATCCAGGTATTGATTTAGATCGTTGAGATAATTGGTGAGATTTGTTTCCATTTCGGCTATCTTGTTTTCAATGGAGTAGACTGTGGTGTCGTCAGCATAGGAGACGATTTTGACGCCGTCAGGTGAGGGAGGTGGTATGTCCGATATGTAGAAGTTAAAGAAAGTTGGTGAAATGATTGAGCCTTGAGGCACGCCTGTTTGTACTATCCTGTGTTTGAAGATTGAGTCTCTGAAAGAAGTTTTGTTGATTTTGCCTCTGAGATAACCACTTAGCCATCTGATTAGATAGGCTGGAAGTGTGCTGTTTACTGTCTTGCTGATTAAAATTTCTATGCTGATGGTGTCAAAAGCCTTGGTATGTTTTTTTTCAAGGCTGCTACTATTGTTCGTTTGGGTGGAGCTTTTTGGTTGAAACCGGTTGTTATTTCGTTGGTAAGTTAAAGAACAGGAGTAGTTGTTGTTTGTTGAGTGTTTGGGTTTGAAGCCGTGCCGATCTGGATGGTGTTGTAGATGTTGGAGAAGGATCGGGTGGATTATTTTTTCAAAAACTTATAGCTGGGCAGAGAAGTGAAATTGGTCTGTAAGAAGTAGACATGAGGGTGATCCTTTCCAGGTTTAATAAGTGGTTATAGTTGCAGTTTTCCAGATTGTAGGTATGCTATTTGTTTTTAGTAATAAGTTGAACAGATCAGTTAGATATTGAATGCCGAGAGGACCAAGGTTTTTAATGTGGAAAATGGTTAATTGTCTTGACCAAAAGCTTTGGAGTTGTTAGATGATTTGATGGCGTTTTCTACTTCTGTGTTTGTGATATTTTTATGTTCTTGAACTTGATTGAGTTTTTGATGTTTCTAATTAATTTTCGATTTTCTTTAGGTGCTTTGAAAGGTTTGTTAGGAGTAAATTATTTATTGAAGTTGTTTGCTAATAATTGAGGGTCTTTGATTAAATTTTCATTGAAGTATATTGCGCAATTCGGGGTTGGTAAGTGCTTGTTATCCAGTGATTTTATAGTTTTCCAGAGTTTAAAGGAGTTGGTTTTGTGGCTGAAAGTGTCCAGATATGAGTGCCATTTTTTGGCAGCATTAATGCGGATTTGGTTGTGGATTTTTCGGTTGAGTTCTTTTATTTGGTTTAAAAGTGGGTTGGTTTTGCGTAGGTTCTCTCTTTCGTTAATAAGCTTTATAGTTTCTTTTCTGGAGTTAAGTTGGCTTAAAAATTGTTGTGACGGCCGGCTGGTATGTAGTGTAAAGAAGCTTTGATTAATATATTTCTAAACGTTTTTCATCTTTTTTGATTTCTGTTGGAGCTGAGAAATTAAACAATTTTGTTTTTATTTCATTTTTGTAGTTGGTCCAGTTGGCTTTGTTGAGGTTGGTGAAGGTTTTCCTGGTTTTAGGCGCTATTGTCTGATTAGTTGTGAAGGCTAACGATAATTCGGAGGTGATCAGAACTCAGTGTGGTAACCGTTTTCCAGTCCGAGGAAGTGAGAAGTGAGTCCGAGATGAGGGAGATATCTGGCGATGATGGATTCCCATTTAAAGGGATGCGTGTGGGTGTTTAGAGATGCCATGTTCGAGTTGTTGATAATGTTGGCAGTGAAGTCGCCTCTGGCGTCTGTGAGGCTTAAGTGTCAGAGTTCGTGGCGTGCATTGATATCTCTGAGAATGATACTATCCTGATTGTTTAATAGATCGGCTATGTTAGGCTGGTAGTTGGTGGTGAAGGAGCTGACCGGTTGAATGTATAAGTTGGTGATTGAGTGAAAGGTCAGTATTGTTGAAGTGAATGTGGATGCCATGCGTTTCTGCATGTGGATCATTCTGCTGGATATCCTGGTTAATTTTGTAGTTGATCAAAATAATGGTGTACAAAAACGAGTAGACCACCTCCATTGGAATTTCTAATGGGGGTGGATGTCAGTGGCGTGCCCAGGGGGGAGGGCGGGGGGGCGGCCGCCACCCCCACCTTCCCGAAATCCGGCGAAGCCGGATTTTTTCGTAAGGGGGGACCCTTACGTTTTTTGAATTTTGGGAGAGAAAATTTTTTTCTTAAATATTAATACAGAAACTTTCCTGATGCCTTCCAAAAGCATATTAATAGTCAAAAAACCAAATTTTCCCCGCTTCGCGGGTAGTTTAAATTGGCAATTTATCTCAGTTTTTCCATTTCAATCGATTTTGCCGCTCAATAGTTAAGGCATACATGTTAAATAAAACTACTATAAACACTATTAACCTTTTATTAACGTTTTAAACACATGTTTTAAATGGATAGGAATAAAAAAAAATTTAAATTTTGTTTTAATTATCATCTGGAATTAAAATTTCTAGTGTATTTTAGCGCCTTAAATTAAAAATTTTCTCCCCCGGGGGGCATTCTGCCCCCCGGACCCCCTGACAAGGGGCTCTGCCCCTTGACCTCGCTGGGGGGCTCTCGCCCCCCCAGGCACCCCATTTCTGGGGGGCTGCCGCCCCCAGACCCCCTCAGGGTTAGTATGTACCCCCCCAGACCGCCCCCCCGAAATGAAATCCTGGGCACGCCACTGGTGGATGTTCCTAAACTTTTTTTGGCATATACCCGACTATAGCTGGCACGGGAACCCCCCTCCTAACATTTGGTGGTATCGCGGACAACCCCCTTCCTAAAATTTGGGGTTACTAGTACTAAAAACGTTAAAAATGGGTAGTTAAGGTATTCCCCAAAAAAGTTTTGGTATACCCCCTCCCAAATGTCGGGGGTCGGGTATACCCTCCACCCCAAAATCCGGGAGGCTGCCCACCTATGCGTGGGGACCTCCCCCCAATTTTAGAGAGGGTGCATCCGGGGTTAACCAAAATTTAAGTGGATCGGCAATCGGGATTTTAGGGGATATGTATAATAACCCCTAAAATCCCGATATGTATATATAACCCCCACCCAACCCTATTCCATGCCCAGTTATAGATAATTTAAGAACGGTATCACGGTGTTTGTTGGGTGTTTGAGTTAGGTTTTCACATGACACTCCGATTTTTAAGTGTTCCCCACTGACAAAGTTACGAGAGAAGCAGCAATCAAAAGTAAGAATTAATTTTCCCAAGAGTTGTATTTGGAAAATTCTGATAAACTCAACCAAAAATAAGGATAAATCTCTTCAAGAGTTGGATTTGAATAGTTCCAGATAACGAAATTTACAATGCATGATAATAACCAAGTTCAAGCTTAAGTCCGCTACCGCTGTGACATTAAAACTATTCGTATTGCAAATTTTAATAAACCGTATGAATAATTTGATGAACTGTAGCCGGGAAACCAATTCGCTAGTTGGCTGACAACCTAGTGCAACAAAAATTTTAATTCCAGCCTTAAAAGTTCAAAGCCCTATCCCAATTAAACTAAAGCATAATAAAATTGAGCATTTTAGAATTATTTTTCCATTCTAGGATCTGCAATATTTTTACACGTGTACAGACTGAGGAATAAAATACGCGAAGCGTACGAGCAGAGTATCTGGGACGCTGCTCGAAGCGCCGTGGCCTCGTTTTGGGACGCTCAAGGCTGGGTGTGGCATGGTGAGTTGAATTTTTTGTTGCGTCAAAGAGAGAGTTATTTTTTATGGAAATTTTTGTTATAAAAAGCACCATAGATGAACAAGGGGGGTGCCCCCCCCCAAGAAAAAAATCCAGGGCTCTCCCCCTCCCCGCAAATTTTCAAATTTTTTACCCCTGACCCCCTCTAGATTTTGAAATCTGACCCCCCCTCCCCTCTCGAGAAAATTTTAAGTACTTTTTTATACTCAATTTTCTTCCAAAAACGTGAATTTTTAAAACAAATTCATGTTTTACACCCTTTTTATGTCTAAATATCGCTTTTTATTCAATAAAATGTAGTATTATCTTATAAATAACTATTATTAAACATTTAATGGTTTAAAAGTATTTTGTTTCGGAAATTGAACCCCACCTGACCCCCTTCTAGGTTTTAAAATCTTCCACCCCGGGTCGACCCTCCCCTAGAAAGCTAGAGGGGGTTTCCACCCCCCTAGGACCCCCTCCTAGATTTTGCAATGTCATTTACCCGAGGTAAACACCCCCCCTAGCTTTTTGACCGTGTTCATCTATGAAAAGCACCCTCTTTAAACTAAGGTTTATTCTTATTGCCACTCGTTCTGTCGGAACCCAAAGGTTGGCAGCCTCTGGAATTATAATACCCGATCCCATAAATTTTAGGGGAACGTCCTGAGAAAGATTTAGTGTTTTTAGTACTCGGGATCCCCTAAATTTTAGTACTGAATCCCAGCATAGGTGGGCAGCCTCCCGGATTTTGGGGGTATACCAGAACCAGACCCCCGAAATTCGGAGGGGGGAGGGTTTAACGTTTACAATACTTGGACCCTTTTAATGGTTTGTCGGAAGTTTCGATATTTTTGCGGGGGGCTTTAACACCCCCTCTCTTGCCCACCTATGGTCCTAAGGGTTTTTTGTTGTTGTAGGCTACGAAATCGTCGGTTTCGACAATATTCCGATCGAAGGTCCCGCCTTGATCGTCTACTACCACGGTACTCTGCCAATCGACGTGTATTACTTGATAGCCAAGTGTATTCTGCACAAACGGCGACGCCTACACTGCGTGGCAGATAATTTCGTGTTCAAAGTGCCCGGTGAGTTGTTGGGATCGGTAAATACTAGTGATGTTCTTACCCTCTTATATCATGCTCTGGAGCTCCTACCATTTAAAGCGGGAAAAACTCCGAAACTCCGCCCCTCAAATGAACGATTTTAAACTTATTTAAGCCTGCAATACATTTTAAGTTACTCTATTTGCATTTTTAGGACTATTTTTATCGTTTTAAATAAGTTTTGAAAAAAATTTCGTTCCTATAAGATTTTGACAAAAATAATCTATTGCATCACTCTTTAATTATCCG
>JASAMX010003274.1:0-38943 GCA_030248175.1 Microlaimidae sp. YZB2_3 | reverse complement strand
CACACACACACACTAGCAATCAGTGTACTATGTCCATATTTCTTCGTTCGTACATATACTGGACCGTCATCATTTGCTGGAAATGAAATTTTTAATTTTTGAGCAGAAGTATTTGGAATTTTTGGAAAGAGGTCAGGTAAGCAAAATTAAATTCTTTAAACATTTAGTTTTGTTCTCTTTATTGATATTTCCGTTTTACGAACTTTTACAAATTTTTTTTCGAACAGTGGGGGTATTTAAAATCCGTGAATAAGTCTTTTTAATAATCTCGTGTTCTTAATTTGTCGTGATTTGCCATTTGCAGCAATAGTTATTTAAAAATTTGGGACATACCTTAAACCTTACCTCAAAAAACAGGGCGAAGTTACCATAGATGAACAAGGGGGGTAGGGTGGGGTCCACCCCCCTTAGCCTCTAAATTTTGGGGGCCCCCCTAGAAAAAATCCAGGGGCCCCCTCTCCCTTAAATTTTCAAATTTTTCACCCCTGACCCCCCTCTAGATTTTGAAATCTGACCCCCCCTCCCCTCTCGAGAAAATTTTAAGTACTTTTTTTATACTAAATTTTCTTGCAAAAACGTGAATTTTTTACACAAATTCATGTTTTTACACTCTTTTTATACCTAAATATCGCTTTTTATTCAATAAAATGTAGTATTATCCTATAAAAAGAACTATTATTAAAGTTATTATGGTTTAAAACTGTTTTGCTTTGGACATCGGACCCCACCTGACCCCCCTCTAGATTTCAAAATTTCTCACCCCGGGTCGACCCCCCTAAAAAGCTAGGGGGGTTCGACCCCCCCTAGTTTTTTGACCGTGTTCATCTATGGAAGTTACCCCAAACGCAACGTTTAAAATCCCTGATTATTGATTTTTATTTGTTGATAAAATGTAGGTGGTGGACGCCCTGCAGGTGTTACGTACAGAGATCAGTCCTTTGAATTACAAGGTGGAGCAGGTGCACGCTCTCAGCTCCTACCTGATGTACAACAACACATCGGAACTACTGCAAGTGGCCGGATGGGGAGGATCCACCCCGGACGCACGACACAAACTCCTGGACAAACTTCAGGTACGTTTCAGGATATTATGCAGAGATTGAACTAGAAGTAATTACACCCAATATTCCAACAAGGTGTAGTGTAGGTGTATTTTTAAATTTTGGAACTATTTATTAGTTATGGCTAAATCCTAAATACAATGTATTTTAAGCCATTTTAGACCTATTTTTACCTTATTTTCGCTTTTTTGTTTTGTTCTTTTTTCCCCTTTTTCCTTTTTTTTTCTTTTTTTCTGCTTTTTTTATCTTTTTTTCTTTTTCAACCCTGCTTGCCCCCCCCCCCCGTTTTATTGCTCCCCCGTTTAAAAAAAGTTGCCTCCCCGTCCCCCCGTTTTGAAATTGCTCCCCCCAATGAAACCCCGGAGGGGCAGTGCACAGGTCTGTTTTAACTAAAAAACCGTGTTTTTCACAGTAAATAAAAAATTATACTTCCAAATTGGTCCGCAAGGGGGGTCAGCCTCGCTAGGGGGAGGTCAGGACGGACCGCTCTGATTTAAAATTTTGGCTCTAAGGGGTGGAACCCTCTGTCCCTCCCCAAAAAACACTTATGCTTAAGTTGTGAAGAAAAATATTGAAGTAAAATTATACTTCTATGCATTGCTTTTGTAAACAAGTCTACTGAGTTACCATAAGGTATGCTCGTCGTCGTCGGTTACACGTAGACCATGGCTATTAGCTGAAACATGCAACTTCATCTAATCTAGATTTCTTATTTTTCTTTATTGTTACTGATGTTCAAGTAGATTTAAGTTATTATGACGCATCTAAGCCTTGTGAAAGCTAGTAAATAAATTGAATTAATCTTAAGGTAATGGTTTATGAATGTTTTAGTCTTACCTGCCCCCTTCCATAATGTTGCCTCCGCGCCGATTAGAGGCGTTGCTGGAACAGGCGCTGGAGTGGCAGTACAGTCAGTGCGAGATGCACAACACGAAACTCAGCCTCCAGAACGACCCCCGCAGCATTCTTATCAATCACAAATGCGTACGGTGAGTTTTAATTTTCTTGTGGTTGCTTTTCAATAGAAATTGAAGTATTAACACCAGGTTCTCAATCAAGCGTAGCGAACAGTTTTAAAAATAAAAGCGAAGTGAATTATTGTTAATCTCCATTCAAAGAGGAGTTAAGATATTTTTAAAACTGACAAAAAACACAACTGGAAAGTAGCACAAAACATGTTTTTGCTTCCAAGATATAACTTAGATCACGAATCATTCATTTTCTGAAAATTTTATGATTTATAAAGAAGGAAATTAAAACCATAAAATGCAACTCAAGAAAGCCTGGGTCTTTGGTTTGTTTAACTGATAAATTTGATTTAGTAAAAAAACATACCAATGTTGTTGTAATAGTATTGAAGTTTGTAAAAAAAACTCTACATTTTTTTTTAATAATTATATTAAAGAATGGTATGTGAAAAAGATTTTAAATATTTAAACAATATATTTTATAGAATCGGTTTCCCGTGTGAAATTCGACAGATTCTGCACGACCACTGCGACGAAGTCTGGTGCACACTTTTTTCCCATAACGGCCGCTATTTGGCAAGTGGCAGCAAGGAGAGTACCGTTTTTCTTTGGCAAGTGGACCCGGTAAGTTTTTTTATACACGAATTATCTCTCCGGACAGTTTTCACTGCTTGGCGTTCAGTAGTAAACCAGTGTTGTAATACAGAGCAAAAATTACCCTTTTTTACTTACATAAAATTAACTTTTGAACTATTGTAAAATTAGAGTTTAATATTTTAGAATATTCGAATGACAAAAATTCAATTGACTGAACAAAATAAGCAGACCTGTGCACGGTCTGGAAATGCCCCCTGCTTTATTGGAAGATTCCCCCCACGTTTTATTGCCCCCCCCCCCGCCAAAAAATGAAAAACTACCCTAAAATTATGACGCCATTTTTGATTTATGATGACGCCATCATCGCGAATTTTTTTTTGCAGTTTTTAGCCTATTTAAATGTATTTTAAGCCATTTTAGACCTATTTTTATTTTTACTTTTAGCCTATTTTTTTGCAGTTTTTAGCCTATTTAAATGTATTTTAAGCCATTTTAGACCTATTTTTACTTTTACTTTTTACCTTATTTTCGCTTTTATGTCCCTTTTTTTCCTTTTCCTTTCTTTTTTTCTCTTTTTTCTCCTTTCTTTCTTTTTTTTACTTTTTTCCCTGCTTGCCCACCGTTTCAAAAAAGTTACCCCCCGTGCCCCCCCGTTTTGGAAGTCCCCCCCCCCCCCAACAAAACCCCGGGGAGGGGGCAGTGCACAGGTCTGAATAAGCGCTGTTTTTGTTCTCTATCTATAAGAAATATTGAAAAAAATTAATTTTAAAATACTGCAACAATCCATACTTAAGTGGGACTCGATCTCTTAACCTCTCGTAATATTGTTAATTAGCTTTTTAACCGATTGCGCCACAGTGATTATATCTTTGCGATTTCTAAACGAGATACATGAACACAGTTCGTATTAAATCTAATAATCACGCACAACAGATTACTAGTTTCATACACCTAATCTGTTGTGTGAGATACAAAGATATTAATATTCGATATTAATAATTTAAATTTAAAGAATTTACTATGGCAAAATGAGCCAGAGTTTCTATAAAATATATGTGACTGGTGACTCATTTTAAATTTCAAACAGCACCCTACATTATTACAGTATGAGTCACTGTCACCTGAATTTTATAATGACAGTGGCTCATTTTGCTGTAGTAACGACGATATTATTTACACTATTGTTAAATTGTTGTAGGTGTCGCGAACGCTGAAGAAGTGGCGGACACTGGAGGGTCACCGCTTAGGCGCCGCCTTTTTTGCCTGGAGTCCTGACGACAAATTCCTGGCTGTCGTGGGGGCAGAGGACGGATGCGAGCTGTGGATTTGGAACGTAGAGGTTGGGATTTGATTTATTCTTTACTGTGTGAGTGTATGTAATTATAATATTGGGCTTTTTTTGTATTTAAGATTCAGTGATACATGAGCATAGGGACAGGGTGGGGTCCGTCCACCCCCCTGGCCTCAAAATTTTCGACCTCCCCCTTCATGAAAAAAAATTTAGGGCCCCCTTCCCCTAAATTTTCTTATTTTGACACCCTACTCCCCCTCTCCTCTGGAATTTTCAATCGACCCTTCCCCCCTTCCAACCCAAGCCAAATTTGTACTTTTGTACTCTTTATATATAAAAAGCCTATTTTGGTGTATAAAAATTCTATATTAGTGCTAAAAACCTTGAATCAATAATTTAAAGTAACTTTGTTTCGAAACCGGACACCCCCGCCTCTAAACCCCTTCTAAATTTCAAACTGGTCTACCCCGCGTAGACCTCCCTAAAAAGCTAAGGGTGTCCCCCCTCCTAGCTTTCAAAAAGCCATTTACCCGGGGTAGCCTCACCCACACCCCTAGCTTGCCGGTCCATTCTTATGTATGGAGTGGGTGCAGTTTCAAACTACTGTGTGTCAACCACATTATTTTTTTAGTAAAAATAGATTAAAAAAACCTCATTACATAAGACATAACATGGTACGCCAGTGAAAATTATGAATTTGTTTAATATTTTTGCGATAAATAAACCATCGACGGTCAGAACTGTGCACGGTCTGGAAATGCCCCCCCCCGCTTTATTGGACGATTTGCCCCCCGTTTTATTTACCCCCCCCCGCCCAAAAATGAAAAAGTACCCCAAAATTATGGCGCCATTTTTCACCTATTATGGTGCCATCATTGTAAAACTTTTGCAGTTTTTAGCATATTTCAATGGTTTTAAAGCCATTTTAGACCTGTTTTTACTTAAATTCGCCTTTTTTGCCCTTTTTTTCTTCTTTTTTACTCTTTTTTCTCCTTTTTTCACTTTTTTCCCTTTCTCCCCTGCTTGCCCCCCCGGTTTATTGCCCCCCCCCCCGTTTCAAAAAAAATTGCCACCGTGCAGTGGCGTGCCCAGGATTTTATTTCGGGGGGGGCGGTCTGGGGGGTACATACTAACCCTGAGGGGGGTCTAGGAGGCGGCAGCCCCCAGAAATGAGGGGTCTGGGGGGCAGAATGCCCACCGGGGGAGAAAATTTTTAATTTAAGGCGCTAAAATACACTAGAAATTTTAATTCCAGGTGATAATTAAAACAAAATTTAAGGTTTTTTATTCCTATCCATTTAAAACGTGCGTTTAAAACGTTAATAAAAGGTTAATAGTGTTAATAGTAGTTTTATTTAGCCTTAACTATTGAGCGGCAAAATCGATTTAAAATTGAAAAACTGAGATAAATTGTCAATTTAAACTACCCGCGAAGCGGGAAAATTTGGTTTTTTTGACTATTAATATGCTTTTGGAAGGCATCAGGATAGTTCTGTTTTAATATTTAAGAAAAAAATTTTCTCTCCCAAAATTCAAAAAACGTAAGGGTCCCCCCTTACGAAAAAATCCGATTTCGCCGGATTTCGGGGGGGGGGGGGGGGCCCCCGCCCCCCCCCCCCCCTGGGCACGCCACTGCCCCTGTGCCCCCCATTTTGGAATTGCCCCCCATATAAAACCCCGCGGGAGGTAGTGCACATGTCTGGACGATTCACATCTTTGACGATTTTCTGTTCATAAATCGAAATTTAAAAATTCATGAATAAGTACTGCAATGTTCATAAATTAAGTGTTTTTTTGTTTCAGAAAGGAGAGCTCCATGTGAAAATGTCCCATTCTCAGGAAGATTCCATTTCTGCCGTGGCCTGGTACCCCGACGGGACCCGTTTCGTTTGCGGCGGTCAAAAAGGCCAATTTTACCACTGTGTAAGTTATCTCTTTTATGCATTTCGAACTGAAGTTACATCAAATGTAATAAAAAATAAAATGAAACAATCAGGCCAAATTATCCGCTGTACAACTTATGTTAATACTTCCAAGTACCATTTAAATTATACTTTTGCACTACAATTTTATTGCTACTACATAATTGTTTCAGGTTTTTTTGTTTAAAGTGTCTTATTTTGCTTTTTTTGTTTTTTTTTTTGATGGAAATACAACCGCAAACCAGATATCGGTGGCTTAAAAAAATTGCCAAGGTTTGTCGTTAAAATCTAAAAGGTTCTGACAATAAAACTTTTTTTATTTAAAAAATACATTATACATACTAAATACTCTTCTATCATAGGTAGAGCGGGAGCACCACGGTGTGATGTACCCTCGCGGCGCCGCGCCAACCATCATTAGAAAACGCGGGCAAAATTTGAACCTAATTATTATTATTTATTTATATAATGCTCGATCTTAAAAGTTTTATTCCTGCAAAACATTAACTACTATTCAAAGGTTTGATCTATAGGATACGAATATTCAAAAGACACACACAACTGTCATAATATATGAGCCACTTTTTTTATAATGTTTTTTAGTATTGGTTTAATGATCAAAGCAATAAATTCAAAAAATAGACAAAAAATGCTTTTACCAAAAAATAAAGCTTTGGCTGGCTGACAATGAAAGAGTTCCAAGTGTCATAAAAAAGCAGACAACTCGACAATTTCGTGGTTGATTTATTTTTTGCGACCTCTGCACTCCAGTATTTGTATCTAGCGTTAAAAAAGAAAAACAATAAAAACAAATTTTGCGCTTGTGTTTTTAAACACATTAAAAATTTTGATTTCGTCTTCTATTTAAGGATCTAGATGGTAACGTTTTAAAGTCTTGGGAAGGAATTATACGCATTCGTTCAATATGCTGCAAAAAAGATGGATCAACGATATTAGCCGCTGACACTCATCACAGGTATATTGTGTTCGGGTTTGTTTCTTTTTATGCTTGATTTGATTAATTTTTTTTTACTTTTACGTATCTAATAATTGTTTTCGAACTTTTCGGTATTAGCATTTTAAAAAAACTTAACGTTGGGATGACGGTTACTTGGGCGACAATTAGTGCAAAATAAATCTTGAAAAAAGTTATAAAACACAATAAAAAAATTATCGAGTTTCCGAAATTAAATTAATAACCCAACTATTAACTTCTTCCGTACTGGTAGTAAAATATCCGAATATCAGAATTAAAATTTGAATCTATTGTGTTCGTGGAATCTAAATAGGCTAGAATAAAAGAAAAACCCTTAAATCAAAAGGTGAATTCGTCATTCCTCCCTTTCTGCCTTTCCGTTTCATGCCACTCATGGACACTCCAAAAGATATTTAAAAAACTGCCCAGTTATGACCATATAATAGTTTTGTGCAAAAATATTTTTGCTCTGAGAAAATTTTAGTCTCGGGTTTTTTTCTCAGTCAGTACACACCAAGCATTATACCAGTAATAAATGTAATGATTATAACAAGTGATTAATAAAACTTATAGCCGGCTTAGATAAGCTATTAAAAAAATGTAGTAAATGTGTGTTTGCAGGATCCGAGCTTTCGACAGAGATGACATGGCGGATGTGTCCGGTGGGAATATTTCGGACACGACAGTCATCCGGGAGCAAGACCCACTCATCTATTTCTGTCTAGACTCAGCCGAAAGACACGCCCTTGTCACCACTAAAGGACAGGTGACATTACTTTTATGGTTAAATATCTCCATTACCAATTACCACCATGATACAATGAGTCAGAATCGTTATAAAATACTCGTAATTGTGACTCTTTTTATCTTTTAGCACACAATTAGTTAAACAATTTGAGTCATAGTCAATAGTTGACATCTCGCGAATATGGATTAATAGTTTAGGGTCTTCATCTATGGGACCTGGAGTCCCGCTCTTTGGTCAGACGGTTCAAAGGCAGTAAGCACGGGGAGTACATCGTCGTCAGTTGTTTTGGCGGGGAGGACGAGAATTTCGTAGCCACTGGAAGTGAAGGTAAGTTGAAATTGGAATCGCCTCCAACATTGAAACAATTAAGGTCTATTCATACTTATGACAAAACGTCCTTTGGACAAAGTCCAAAGGGAAAAGTCCAAAGGACAACGTATTCATACTTCTTTTGTCCTTTGGACTTTTCCCCTTTGGATTTTGTCCTTTGAACTTTGTCCAAAGGACAAATTCTGAGTAGCGTTCATACTTCGTCCAAAGGACAAAGTCCAAAGGACGTTTTGGCTTGTCCAAAGGACTTTTGGTTTGTCCTTTGGACTTTGTCCAAAGGACGTTTTGTCATAAGTATGAATAGACCTTTACTCTTTTTAAGCTTTTTCTTATAAAGAGCAATAAATGATATACGTTTAAGTTTCAATGTTGTCGTTGTTGCATTACCTAAAACTTATCTTGCCTGTGCAGATTATGCAAAGCGCAGGCGCTAAGACAAGCCAGGAGGGGCAAAAAAAATTTCATCCCCATGGTTAAGACTTATCGTCGAACATTAATAACGATGTTGGCAACCTTTATCGCTAGGTGTTCACTGCATGCAGTTTTCACCCATGATGTTTAAATTCCATGTTTCCATGAGGTAGATGCCCACCAGCCACATTAAGGGCCATTGGGCAGGGGGATAGGTTTTTTATCTATACATAGATAAGCAAGCAACAACCTTCTTATCTATAGGTTTAGGTATATGTTTGTTTAACCCTCAAATTTTTCTACTTCCTAAGTTTGATAACTCCTACATATTTGTTTTGCTAAACATGGTACTTTTGATATATTAATACTATTTTTAGACTAGAGTGTAAACAACTCTAAAAATAGTATTTTAAGTGGTACCCCTAGCTTTCTGACCGTGTTTATCTATGACCCTTATAATAAGGGCATATATTCACCATGTTAATTCACGCGAATTAGAATGGAGAGCAATTATAATGGCATTTTAATTTGATATAAACAATTAGCATCTGCAAATTATTTATAAATTCGTTAAATTTTTGTTTATTTCAAAAAAATCCACGAGTTTTCTTTAAAATGACTGAGTAGCCCAGTTTTAAAGTAACTAGCCAGTATTACACTTGTGAGTATATGACCTGAAATTAAGCTATTTTACTTTTTTTAAAAATAATACTAAGCTGTACCATTACAATGGTCTATCTATTCTCCATTTTTATTCGCGTGAATTAAAATAGCGAATAAGATATTATTATGACGGTACCATTAACGGAATATCTTATTATATAATAGCATACGCTGACTTAGTGTTTTATATAGAAGTTGCGCGCACATTTTGTGTTATATTAATATTATATATTTTCGCTGATAGTATGTTTAATTTATACTAATCTCGTAAATATACAGCTATCGTAAAAACCACCTTAAATTTAAAATTATAATTTACACCTAGACCCAAGTAGTGATGTTCCTCGGGACTCCGGAGTCCTTATCCCCCTCAAAAAAAAAAAACATTTATGCAAATATCTGCCCAAACTGCTTCAAGTGGACAAAACGAGTGCTTCACCTGAGTGCGTTCACCTTCTCCGTGTCCTTCCTGTAGTAAATCTCGGAGAGGAGGCGGATGTTTGGTCTGAGCAGGAAAACCCGATCCGCGTGCTTTCTAGATTTGCTCTTGATGTACTTGTCCTGGGCGTGAGAGCTCTTTTGCGAAAAAGTCCGGCTGCCTTCCACTAGCTTATTTACGATATCACCTGCGGAACATACAGGAATTTTTGATCCATTTATGTTTTTATTGAGAAGACTTATATTATAAGGTGATGAAGGAGATTGCGATGTGATGTACATCAAAAATATAATACTTAAAATTCTTTCGAGTGGGAAAGGTTAGATTGCAAATTCTAGAGGGGGGGGGGGGGTAAAAATTTAGAAATTTAAAGAGAGCGGGAGGCGAGAACCATAGGTTTTTTTAGGGGGAAGGGTTTTAAATTTTGAGGCAAGGAAGTGGATTTTTCCGATCTTCCCAACGCTCATCCACCTATCCCTACAAAGGTAAAAAACCCTATAAAAAGGCGAAAGTGCCAGGGCAAAAAGGAATATCTACAATCAATAATGAAAATGAAAAACACAACAACAAAAAAAAACAAAGAAATTACCCCCAGAGAGACCGCTGGATTTCATAGCGCTGAGAGATTCTTGAGTGACAGACTGAACGTGGTCCGACTTGTTACTGGTACTGGGATGAATCTCGGATCCAATTTCCTCGTCTTCTAATATAAAACTAACAATAGTATGGAATCATTATGCGAAAGAATCAAAATTGAAAATTATAAAAAAGAAGATCAAAATTATAAAAAAATACTTTACTTGATAGATTTACTTACTTTAGATAGAAAAAAATACTTTACTACGTCTTAAAGATTTTATTTGCTGAATATTCTTACAGATTCCCTAACTATTTCTGTTTGTTAATAGGTGGAAAGTGTCGAAAAGACCGTTTTAGTGTCCTATAGCAAAAACTCATTATTTTTATACAGAAACCAACGTCTTTCGTGTGGATGTGGCCAAAAGTCGCAAACGCATATCCGAAACCGCAGACATCCGCACTATTTTTAACATCCGCCTGCGCATCTACTAATTTTTAAAATTTCACATCAGCGGATTTTTCGAGAGTTATGCTTGTTCTAGTTTAAAGTAAAAAAAACACAGTAGTATATGAATTAAAATGACTTTTTCTGGTAGATAAAATTTGATAAAGAACCACTGCGGGTGGGTGACTGAGGGGTGGGTCCGGTGTCCAAAGCAAATTACTTTTAATGGTTTAAATAATTGTTTTTTATGGGATATTACTATTATTTTACTGAATAAGATGCGGTATAAAAACAGTGTAAAAACACAGTTTTTTTGTTAAAAAGTCACGTTTTTGGAAAAAAAGTTAGGATAAAAATAGTGCTTAACATTTTGTCGAGAAGGGAGGGGGAGATCAGATTTCAAATCCTTGGGGGGGGGCAAGGGCGGTCACGGTCAGAGGCAAACAAATGGAAAATTGGGGAAAAAGGGAGTAGGAGGGGCTGGATTTTTTTGCAGGGGTCTGAAATTTCGAGGCTAAGTGAGGCGGACCCCACCCCCACTTTCCACTACAACACCCCATTTTCATTCATGAATTCACCCGCCAGGCGCCAGTAGCTATAAAACCTCTAAAATTCCTGCTTGTACCCCACCTGCAATGGCCTACCTCCCGTTTCCGCTCCATTTTCAGCGTGACATCCGTCCGTGAGTGGATGCAGCTGCTGACGCTTGACTTCGAACACGCGGTCGTACGGTTGGCCCACGGCGTTGTCCAGGTGGAGTTTCAGCTTCTCGATGAGGATCGGCTTTTTGGGTTCCAGCTTTACGACGCGACAATGAGATCCGTCTACCTTTAATGTCAATAATTAGATCCAGATGGCACTCTATTTGCAAAAAGGGTGAGGATTTTCAAATTTGGCTTTTAAAAATCTGGCTTTTAAAACATTAGCTCGTCTATATAGCACCGAAATTTTAACTCCGCTGAAAAAACGGTAGGGCAGTTCACCAACTATACATGGGCACGGGAGGAGGGTTGAGGCTGAAGGGGGGGGGGGTTTAACCCATACATGGGCAAGTTGGTCCGGAGTGAGGGGGGTTAAACCCCAAATTAGGGGGGGGTTAAAATCCGAGAAACGCAAAATACCCACATCGTTTTTTTTTCTGGAGTGCATTTTACCCACATCGTTTTTCGATTTTGAAGAAAAAAAAGGTAAAAAAAACGTTAATTTTAGATCAAAAACCCCTTTTTATGCATTTTTGAGCTTTTTAGTGCTTAAAACATTTATTTTAACCTCAAAACTTAAGTTTGGAGGCAGTTAGAAGTCATTTTAAAAACATTTTTTTTCTTCATTTTTCCAAAATTGGGGGGGTTTAACTTTCCCCCCCCCCACTTCTGAGTGGGGGGTTAAACCCCCTTCTCAAAATTGAGGGGGGTTAACTCCCCCCAACCCCCCCCCCCCCCGTGCCCATGTATGGTTTAACCCCAAAAATTCTGAGATGGGGGTTTAACCCCCCCCAAATTCTGATTCTGAGATGGGGGTTTAACTCCCTCCCTCATCCCACTCAGAAATAGGGGGAAGAAAAGGTTAACCCCCAATTTTGAAAAAAATGAAGAAAAAAACTGTCTTTAAAATGACTTCTAACTGCCTCCAAAATTAAGTTTTGAGGTTAAAATAAATGTTTTAAGCAATAAAAAGTTCAACAATGCAATAAAAACACTTTTTGACCTCAAATTAGCGTGTTTTTTACCTATTTTCCCTTAAAAATCGAAAACAAAAAATCAAAATTCTTTTTGACCTCAAATTAGCATTTTTTACCTTTTTTTTATTTCAAAATCAAAAAAACGATATGGGTAAAATGCACTCCAGAAAAAAAAACGATATGGGTAAAATGCGTTTCTCGGATTTGAACTCCCCCCCCCACCACCCACTCCGGACCAACTTGCTCATGCATGGTTAAAAACCTGGTTTTTATGTGGAGGGGGGGTGTTGAAATCAGAGAAAACTTATTTTATCAGACTTTTTCTAAAATGAATTTTATCTATCTTTTTTTCGTTTTTAAAATTCGACAAGCAACTACCCAAAAATAACACCTATACACTTACTGAATCATAAAAATGAAGTTTTTGGTTATTAATTTTTTAATCTAAAAGGCACCTATATACCATTACGTAATAGAAAAACAAAATTACTTTAACTTACCGCTCAAAATAGATTAAAAACATTTACGACTGTTTTTGAACACAACTTAAGAGTTTCGCAACCCATCCAACAATCTTTTTGTCATTTAGAATTTTATTTTGTTTAATAAGAGAGAAGGAAAGGTTATTGTGATGTTACTTAAGAATATATTGATGGGAAATATTTTAGGAAAGGTGAATATAGAGATTGTATTTAATGCCTTATTATAAAATTTTATGTAATAGTTAAAAAATATATTTTTGAAAAATTATACTAAAAAATGGAGATTAGACTAAGCAGAAATTTTTTTAATAATTAATTGTGTTATACGTTTTAAATTTGGTACAAATTTTATTTTAATGGGAAAATTTAACAAATAATTACCATAAATGGGTAAAGTAAGCAAATACAAAAACACCTTAAAAGGTGTAGAAAGCAGGTTAGGAGAAAACACCTAAAGAAGTGCAGAAGCAGGTTAGGTAACAACAGGTAAATGTTTAGAGAATAATTGTCGGTAAAATAATAATAATTTAAATCAGCAAAAAAATAAAACGTAAACAAGTTGATAATCTTTAAGACCATTTTCTATTTTTGAAAAAAATATCATAATAAACCCTTATGAAATGAAAAACTTAAAAAAAATATAAAGCGTAATTTCATTATGATACATTTTTATGAATGGCCCGTTCTTAAGATTATTCTGCTGTAATATCGACAGACACATCGCTTATTTACCTTTTGAACGATGACGTGAGATTCCAATTTCATTAAATCCCCCATTTTTCAGTTGACGAGGCTGGAAAAATTGTAAAGATACATTAATCGAAATTAGTGATGTCCCCTTTTGATTTTTTTGAGCTCTGGAGAATCACGCGGTTCTACCTTATTATTGTGTTATTATCCTGTCTGATGTTATATTTTTATACTTATCTTTTATTATTTTGTAAATTATTTTTTTCTAGAAATTATTAGAAGTAGTAATGTTTCTACTATCCATTTCGGAGCTCCGGCCATTTGAAACGGAGAAAAATCTGGAGCTCTGTCCCTTGAATGAGCGATTTAAAGCTTATTAAGCTTAAAAAACATTTTAAACCAGTTTATCTGTGTTTGCAGAACTATTTCTAATTTTTATTGTTTTAAATAAGCTTTGAAAAAATTTTAGTTAAAAAAAAATTTAAAAGAAAATATTTCATGCCATCATCTTTAATTATTCATGAAGATAGCGGAAAACAAGGACGAAGCTCCAGGAGCTGTTCAGAGCTCCGCTCCGGAGAATATCAGTCATTAGAACATTAAAAATAGTTCCAAAAAAATTAGGCTAAATTAACTTAAAAAACCATTTCAAGGTGAATTTACCTGTGCCTCACTTAGGTGGACCTCCGGAGTTGGGATCCGCGCTTTAAATGGCCGGAGCCATGGAGCATGATATTTAGGGGTAGAAACATCACTAATGGGATTTTTCCTGGTCGAAAAAAAATTTAAAACTATTCATAAACAAAATTTTTTATACATTTAACTACATACAAGGGATGGGTTTTACGTGTAATATGGCACCTAACAAGCTACGCCACTACCATTAGGTAGCCCAATTTAGCTTATAGTATTATGGCAACTCCACTTCTCTTGCATCTTGAAGTAAAACAAAGCCGACTTAAATTCCAAAGTTTTGTGGATTTAGTTTATATTAGTGAGGTCAACAAGCGTGTTTTAACTAGTGATGTTGCCCAGAGCCCCGCCCTTAGAAGCTCCAGTGGAACCCCGGAGCTTCGCCCTATTTTTGTATTAAGTTCGTGAACAATTAAAGAGTTACGGCATTAATTATTTTGTTTTAAATTTTTTTGTAAACTAATTTTTTTAAAAACTTATTTAAAACAATAAAAATAGTCCTACAAATACAGCTAGAGTCGTTTAAAATGTATTTCAAGCTTAAATAAGCTTCATATCGCTTATTTAAGGGGAGGAGCTCTGGAGCTCCCTTTGTTTCAAATGGCCGGAGCTCCGAAGCATGATATTGTAGGGTAGGAACATCACTAGTGTGACACATTGTGTCCCTTCCGTGAAAACTTGAAGTGCAAGCGTTAATAAAAGGCGATTATCTTTCCCCTTTCCTTGTCCGGCCTATGGTGTAATGGATAGCACGCCAGAGTCGACTTTGGAGGTTACGGGTTCAATTCCTGTATCGGCCAAATTTTTCAATAAATTTGGCTGTCTAAATTTTCCAGCGCCTGGTTATTTTCGCTTCCACTTTGGGTCGTCACATATTTGGTGGCCGATACACACCTCCGGGTATGTATACCAGTTACCCCCCGTTCTACGGAAGATAGACGGGCTTGTTGGGGCTGGTGGAGGTGTGCGGATTGAATCGAAGAGGCTGAGAGCAGCTCTTCTCTTGGTGGGAAGGTGTGACACATTGTGTCCCTTCCGTGAAAACTTGAAGTGCAAGCGTTAATAAAAGGCGATTATCTTTCCCCTTTCCTTGTCCGGCCTATGGTGTAATGGATAGCACGCCAGAGTCGACTTTGGAGGTTACGGGTTCAATTCCTGTATCGGCCAAATTTTTCAATAAATTTGGCTGTCTAATTTTCCAGCGCCTGGTTATTTTCGCTTCCACTTTGGGTCGTCACACTAGTTTTGACTGATTACTGCATGTCTTTAGAAATAAAAAAAGTTTAATGTGTGAATTATAAGACTTGACGCAAGAAAACAAAGTTCAAAGGTTCAACGCATCAGAAGTACGTTTTGTATAGTGAATATTATACAATTTTATATTTTTGTCAAGCTAAAAACACCATTTAGATAATAATAGTTTTACTAGTTTTCACAAACGTAGAATCTGTAATAATAAGCACCACACAAACAATAAATTTTATAGCACGAGAAAGCATAAAGAACACATAAAAACTTTATATTTTAAAGTTATTGACACAATGATGTTAGGTAGATTGGCTTTTTTGCGACTAACCGGTTAAATATTTTACAAACACTTATTATGCCTAACAAAAAACAATCAATTACTAAAAATAATAAATAACAGTAAACACGTAAAGTGTAAACCAATCTCCTTATTCGTTCTTCTTTTTTAGATTAAATTGGTTTTTTAATTAAAATTTTCTTCACAAAAAATGCAATTTTTCACAAAACATAAAATATTGTTGAATATTTTAAATATTTGTAAAAAATGCAAGTGTGTGTTCGTGCTGACGCTTATAGTATACACTGACAACGAAATTTAAAAATACCAAAACAAAACGCAAATACACACACACACTGGGATTAAATCCTGATTAACCACAAAAAACCAAATTAATAAAAATATATCGAAATACACAAATAATTAATATCAAATTATAATGTGGCAAACGAAACAATATAATTCAAAAATAGAAATAATAAATAATGGACATTTTAAAAGTATAAATTAAAAAGGGTCCGTTCCATAGACGACCAAAATGGGAATGGGAGTTATACCCCAAAACACTTTGTGACACGCTTTAAATGAGAATCCTTTTCCCCTTCCCCTCACTTGTGAGACTATCATTCCCCTTTAAATTTGGCGGTTCCTGCAATCAAATATTCTTCATATTAACCAATTCCCGTGATTGCTTTTTCCCTGGTTACGACAGTGATAAGTGTTTTTGTAAATGTATTAATTCCTGTTATTTTTGTTGGTAATCAGAGTGCGTTCGCAATGGTCCGAACCAGGGGAAAAGGTAATCACGCGAACGTACTCTGATTATATACCAGCGAAAATAAAGGGAATTAATACATTTAAAAAAACACTTTTCACCCGGGAAAAGCCAATTAACGGAACGGGTTAAAAAACCAAGATACTTTTTTATTCGTAAACAATGCATCGCCATATGAGACCAACCACCATTATTACCACAGGAAATGACGAGGGAAAGGAAGGCGGGCTCCGCATACAGTCTCAGGGGGGAGGGGTGTGTGTGTGTGCAGTTCATCGGATTGTTTTTTTTTTGGGAGGGGAATGGGTATCCCGTAAATGCTTCATTTTTAGTGTTCTTAATCCTGGGGCCTCAAATTTTAAGGCTGTCGACAATTTCGGATTTTTTTTTTATTTCTGCCCACCTATGGAACAAAGTGTATTGTTTAGGCTACCTTTTTTGAATTTGTTTACCTTGCACAGTTTAAAAAATCCTCTTACAGATGCTGGTATAAGAGAATTGTAAGAAAACCTCTTTTTTGAATTGGGGGGTTAACTCATCAACCGCACCCCTTTTTCTGCTTATATTATTTATTAATGATATCAATCAAATAAAATGATTTATATGGCTAGATTTTTTCAATCAACACACATAAACAATCAACAAACAAAACCGACTAGAAAACCAAAACGCATATAACAGTTAAAACTAAAAATAAGCATTGGTATATAGGTACCACAAAAAATTCTTTAACAAATTTTAAACATATTATTTTAAAAATATTTTTTTGAATAAGCTATTATTAGTTTCTGCAATTTTTTGCAGGATTACTTCCAAGTCTCACAAGATTTTTATTTTCTAAATCAAATAAATAAATAACAAATTGTTAAAGTTAAGCTAGACTACGGTATACATTTACGTTCGTTGTATTAAATAATTATTTTTACATAGTTAACTAAATAAACCTAAAAAATTTTAAACATAAATAGGTAATAAATACCTTTAATAAAAATCGCGCGACAGCGCGGAAAATTTTTTAAAAATTGTCATTGATATTCCTCAAAAACACCACTGAAAAGCTATAAAAAGGTAAATACGTGTCGAGCGCAGAGCGGAACGAAGCGCGAGAAAATTTTTTAAATTTCTTCCCTATGAACTCCCAAATTTTTACTTTCGCTGGCCCAAAAGGGGGGGGGGTTGCCACCGCTACAACACCCCCCTGGCTACGCCTTTGCTCTCAATTTGTACGCTTTAATCAAAATAAGTACACATAATTGAATTATTACAGTTAAATACTAAATTTAAGTTTCCTATTCTCTTAGATTTAGTTTGTTCTAACAAAAACCAATAAAATTCTATGAAAAGAGATTATTATTATTGTCACAAAAACGTGTTTATTTATTAAATCAAGTTTATTGGAAAAGAAAATGAACACAAATTTTGTGTTCATTTTCTTTTCTAATAAACTTGATTTAATAAATAAACACGTTTTTGTGACAATAATAATAATCTCTTGTTTATTTATTATAAACAAATTTTGTTGTAAGTTTTCTTGCTAAAAATCAAGAATTCTCTGTACAAGTCAAACTTAAAATATTGCACACAGAAAGTATTCGGATCGTCTTATTTCTGTCTTAAATAAAATCTAAAATAGCGTCATCTAAATGCGATTGCTTGCTATTGCATCAATGTTATAGGAGCAAGTAGGTAGAACGTTACAGCAAAACAGTCGGAATGCAGATGCACTGTGAGCTAACGCACTGCTCTTCAATGAAAAGCTAATGTTTTTTTCATTTTTACAAAAAAATTATGGGAACGTTCAGTAAGAGTTTAACTTAGTAAAAAAAGTAACATGATTTATATCCATAGATGTTTTTTTTGGGGGGGGCAGAAGAGTCCACCCACAGTTTATAATATAGGGTGAATTTGTGTCAAAACAAAGCACACAAAAATGCTGTGCTGAGATTACAAAGAAATTAGATCTTAACAGCGAAATATCAATATTGTTTACTTGAGCTAACACAGCGCGCTGTCGCCACCAAAGCATAACATTTGCTTTTTCACTACAAAAATTCAGTTCCTCTTGCAGCTAATAAATTGCAAAGATTGAACTTGCTTTTGGTATTAAGCGAGAGGTGGGGGGGGGGGGGCGACGTCTATTCTCCACTGAACTGAGGACTTTGAGTAACATCCACCAAAAAACTAACTCTTCAGACTCCAAAACCGGGTCCAGGAACAACCAGCACGGATCCCCGCTATCGTTGTAGCCAAGTCGTTGCATGCTGGTCCCGTTCGTTCCGTTTATCCAATAACCGATTGGAGCGTATCGGTAGGAACTCGTCTGCCGATTTTTCGCTAATTAAATCGCAAATGCTGAATAGCTCCCGGCGCCGATGAAGCCCCGCTGCTGTTGTAGCTGGAGGAGAAGCTCGAGTCCGGCACCGAATCGTCCACCTCCATTGCCGCCAGCTGGACCGCGGACGCCAGATCCGACGTGCTGGAGCTGCCGGCCGCCGCCGTCGGCTTGATCCACTGTCCGCCCGCGGAGTACGACGCCGCCGCCGACTGATTCCTCGGCTCCAGACTGGGTCCTGCGCTTACGCAGCGCGGCTGGGGGCTCGGCTGAGTGTAGCAGCCACCGCCACCCCCCGTCTCCGCCCCCTCCAGTCCCCCCAAATCCAGACTGACTTTGCGGCGGTGGTGGTGGGGGAGGCTGCCGCGGCGCGGGGCGTCCCCGTCCGCCGCCCCGTCGCAACTGCCGGGCCGGGCCGGGCTGGGCTGGTAGGCCCGGATCTGGTCCTGGAGAATGATGAGATTGGCGGAGTCCAGGATCATTTCCAACTCTTCGGCTTCTTCCAACTCGGAGTGCAGTATATCCAACCATTCGAACAGAACCGGAAATGACGGTCTAAAATGTAGTTTTCAATAATTAATTATAATAAATCTGTATTCACTATAATAAAATCAATATATCATTAACAGACGACAGACCCCGCTTGTTCTGCAACTGCTAAGTTCTAAAAAAAAACTGTATGAGCTTGTGCACAAAATAATATCACTTTCTTTTTATGCCCATTTCTAAGAGCAAAACTTAAGAATAAACATGAAGGCGTAAGGTCCTCTTTTCCCCCCAGCCCCAGCGGCGTAATTTCATAGGTTTTTACAGAAAAAACTAGGGGGCCCTGTCCTTTTCCAATTTTTTTTCATTTTGACTATGGAAACACGTATAGATTTTTCACATTGACATCCCTCTGCAATTTTCTAATGGGCGCCCTTGGCCCTTCCCACCCTAATTTTGAGCTACTGTCAGTTACTGTCAAAAAACCACAGTTTTCTAGTAAAAACAATTAGTTTTTAACAATGCTTACACTTAAATAACCCATCATTTGATAATCTATTAGTCTACGAAATACAAATAGTCATATAAACCATACATGGGCAGAGGGGGGGGGGTTGGGCAGTTAACTCCCCCCACTCAGAAATGGGATGGGAGAAAAGGTTAACCCCCTAATTTTGGAAAAAAATGTCTTTAAATGTATTCTAACTGCCTCCAAACTTATGTTTTAAGGTCAAAATAAATATTTTAAGCAATGAAAAGCTCAAAAATGCAATAAAAAGGCTTTTTAACTTAAAATTAGCGTTTTTTACTGATTTTTTCTTTAAAATCGAAAAACGATGTAGGTAAAATGCGTTTCTCGGATTGTAACCCTCCCCCCTAATTCCGGGTTTAACCGCCCCCCCCCACTCCAGACCAAGTTGCAAATATATACTATAAACCCTTACAGATGGACAGTATGGGCCCTCTGGGCTCAAAAGGCTTTCAAAAGGCCATTTAGCTGGGGCATCCACCCCTAGTTAAGCCGATAATTCCCATTTATGCTTTTACTTCTATTTTCTGACCCTTTCTGCACTTAAGTTTTAAGGTTCTCTTCGGACAGTTTTTACTTCACAGCGTTCAATTAAAAAAACAGTTGAAAAAAATAGAGAACAAAGATTATTTTTTTACTTACCTACATTTACATAAAATTATTTTTATTATTTATTGTAATTATAGAGCATTATAATATTTTAAAATATTCCATCGGCGAAAATTCGAATGAGTGGCAAAAAGTAGGAGAAAAGCGTGACGGAAATCCCTGCATTATTATTTGCTGACAAGACTTTCGCAGTTCTGCCGCTCCTAATGAAGATCATGGATCTAAAGGTTAAATGAAACAACTTCCTAGCAGCCAAAAGAACAGCGAAAAAAAGACTTATTTGAAGGAAGAATCTGTGCCACAACAGCAAACAGAAGAAGTGGCAAAACGTAGGACAAATATGCGGTTTAAAGCTTTACAAATAATTTTTTTTGTGTTTTGATTCATTGAAAAAATTATAATTAATCTAAAATAAATATTAATATTAAACAAAAATTGTGGCAACGAAAATATGTTCACAATGGGAATCGATCCCTCGACCCTAAAATTTTGACAATGGGAGACGGACGCTATTCGACTGCGCTACCCACTGCTCAAACTTTCCTAAAAAAGCTTTATAAAAACCCAAGGTCTTTATTAAATCTAAAATATGCACACACAAGATTAACAGTACGAGAGCTATTATGACCGTTTAAAAATCGTATATTTCAAAAAAATATATACTATTTGGAGCTTTAAATTTCACCAAATTAAATTAAATCCAAGTTTCGCCGCAATTTTGAAGATATTAACCCCCATTTTGTACGGAAAATCGTATATTAAACCATGAATACAAAAATATTTCCATTAATTTTTACGTACGTGAAAATGAGTAACAGTTTCTCTTTATTGGAAGTATTTTTCCTAATAAATACTGAGTAATGAGTAGTGAGTATTTTTAAGGGTTTTAAAAAAAATCGTTGCAATTTGATTTTTAATAACCATTGTATCTACTACTTACTTCCATACATGGGCACGGGAGGGGGGGGGGGTTGGGGGGGTTAACCCCCCACCCCCAAATTCTGAGAAGTGGGGTTTAACCCCCCCCCACTCAGAAGTGGGGGGGGGAGAAAAAGTTAACCCCCCCAATTTTGGAAAAATGAAGAAAAAAATGTCTTTAAAATGACTTCTAACTGCCTCCAAACTTAAGTTTTGAGGTCAAAATGAATGTTTTAAGCAATAAAAAGCCCAAAAATGCTATAAAAAGAGCTTTTTGACCTAAAATTAGTGTTTTTAACCTATTTTTCCTTCAAAATCGAAAAACAATATGGGTAAAATGCACTCCAGAAAAAAAAAACGATATGGGTATTTTGCGTTTCTCGGATTTTAACCCCCCCTTAATTTGGGGTTTAACCCCCCCCCACTCCGGACCAACTTGCCCATGTATGCTTACTTCCATAGATGAACAAGGGGGGGGGTAGGGTGGGGTCCACGCCCCCCCTTAGCCTCGAAATTTTGGGGCCCCCCTAATTTCAAATTTTCGAATTTTTAACCCCTGACGCCCCTCTAGATTTTAAAATATGAGCCCTTCTCCCCTCTCGAGAAAATTTTAAGTACTTTTTTTATACTAAATTCTCTTCAAAAAACGTGAATTTTTAACACAAACTCCTGTTTTTACACCCTTTTTATACCTAAATATCGCTTTTTATTCAAAAAAATGTAGTATTATCTTATAAAAAAACTATTATTAAAATTTAATGGTTTAAAAGAATATTGTTTCGGAAATTGGACCCCACCTGACCCCCCTCTAGGTTTCAAAATCTTCCACCCAGGGTCGACCCCCCTAGAAAGCTAGGGGGTTTGACCCCCTAGGACCTCCCAAGATTTTGAAATGTCATTTAACCAGGGTAAACACCCTTAGCTTTTTGACCGTGTTCATCTATGCTTACTTCCATTAATATAATCAATGTGCATTTTATAATAGTGATATTTCTGCCTTTTTAACACCCATATTAATTTTTTATGGAAACATTTCTGTATTTCGCGAGATCTCGTTTGCCGAAAATCGCGATTTTTCATGCTTAAAAAAACTGTCCGGAAGACCTTAAGGTCTCTCAGGACAGTTTTTATTGCAGAGCGTTCAGTAGTAAACAATTGCAATAAAGAGAATAAAAATTACCTATTTTTATTTACACACAATTTATTTTTGAATTATTATACTTATAGAGTATTATAATATTTTAAGATATTCAAATGACGAAAATTTGACTAATTGGCGAAAAGCAGGCAACAAATCCTGTTTACAATAATGATATTTTTTGAATTTATCTGAAATAAATTTTTAAAATTATTAAAATCAAAAAAAAAAAAAAATTGTGGCCAAATATATCTTATGTGGGAATTGATCTTGGGACCTTTCAAAAATTTGACGACGCGCTAACCGACTATGCCACTGCTACCATGGGATGATGAGCTCTAAAATCGATTTATAAACTAACCTTCTGAAAAAAATCGATAAAACGCAGGACGCACGACAAAACTATTTATGCGTTAAAAAATACAAAAGATATTATGGCCTTCCAAAAATTATAAATTTCAATAGAAATATACTATCTGGAGCTTTAAATTTTACCAAATTAATTTAAATCGAACTTTCACCAAAATTTTAAAAAAATTAACCCCCATTTTTCACGGAAAATAGTATATTAAACCATAAATACAACAGTATTCAATTTAATTTTTACGTACGTGAAAAAGGGTAACGGTTTCTCTCTATTGGAAGTATTTTTTTTAATAAATAGTGTGCAGTAAATATTTTTAAGGGTTTTAAAAAAAATTCATTACAATTTGATTTTTAATATCAATTATTTCAATTACTTACAATAATATAATGAATGTTCATTTTATAATCGTGATTAGGACCCGGCCGGATATCCGGTCTGGTCCGGTCGAGGCCGGATATCCCGCCATTTTTGGTCCGGTCCGGTCCGGACTTTTTCTTTTTTTGAATGGTTTTACATATTATTTGTTATAAATATATTTTATCTTATTTTAAATTCTTTTTTATATTTTATTACAATTTTGTTGATTTTATTAATTGTTTTGGTGATTATAAGCTTCTAGTTAATCTTTCGTTTACATTTTTGATTGCATCTAGAATCACGCTATTTCTTTCGTTCGGAAAAATTTTTAATAAGTTAAAAAATTTTCTTTATTTTAATTTTTGTTTTGTTTCCTCCGTTGTGGGTTTTTTTTTTTTTTTTTTTTTTTTTTTCTCTCCTGTCTGTATCGCCCCACCTCCACCGGTATTTTTTTCTTTTTTTTTTTTTAGTTTTTTTTTCTTACCGGCTCCTCTGCCGTTTTTTGGTAAAAACTTTTTTTAAAAAAATTTTTGTAAAATTTTCGTCTAACTTATCTAAATTATTTTTCATTTTTCTACATAAAAATTACAATTTTTTATAGTCAAAAAATATTTTTCCTTTTTTCTTTCTCTTTACAGAAGGCTCTGTTCTCTC
Organism: Microlaimidae sp. YZB2_3; assembly: GCA_030248175.1. Classification (NCBI taxonomy): domain Eukaryota; kingdom Metazoa; phylum Nematoda; class Chromadorea; order Desmodorida; family Microlaimidae; species Microlaimidae sp. YZB2_3. The sequence goes on along the minus strand of JASAMX010003274.1, from coordinate 15,280 downwards.
GCCGAACGAATCGGACATGACGCTACTTTCAGTACGCGGCATAAAACGATCTAATCTTTTTGAGGATCCTAGCAAGGTATTTTATTTAATATATATTTTTTCATAATTACTTGTTTTTAGATTTTTATCTCATTTTTTCTCCAGGGTTTCGATCATTTTAGTATTTGTTCCTTCCTTGTGGCGCGTATTATTATTTTTTATACATTTATTTTTATACATTTATTTTTTTTAAAAAAAATTTAAACATTATTAATTTTTGTAAACTTTTTGCCTGTTGCATGTGCTAGAAACTTGCTGCCAAAATTAACTTTAACTTTTATGCATTTTTAGCTTTTTCACTCTTTATTCTTTTTTAAAAATGTTTTAAAGTTTTACTAAAATTATTTTTTTTAAAAATTTCAGCTTGTTTCTAGTTGTAAAATAAGTAGAATAGCCTCTGCTGATGACGCGCAACTGTTTTACTTATTTGTCCTTTACACGTCCAGAGAAGCGCAGAAACGTGTAATTTTTGTTTTTGTTTTTATATATTTTTATACTCTTTCTAATTATTTTGGCCTTCTGTCTTTTTTAATTTTATTAATTATTTTTAATTTACTTATTTAATTTTTAGGTTATAGGTGTAAATATTTTTTCTGGGTTTTTTCAAAAATTTCCGCTCTTTTTACACAAAAACTTTTTGTTTTTGCTATTAAATCTTGTTTTTATGCTTTTAACTTTTATTTAAGATCCTCAATTATGCTTTTTATCACAATCTGGCGACTCTTTGTATCACAAATATCACACTTGTATGTATTCTGTCTTTTAGAATCTTTAGATGCTTCCTACTTACTTGATTTATTCAGTTTGGATGGCAGTTTGTTTCGTTAAATATGTCACTTGTACTTACTATAATGTATCTAACTAGGTATTCTTTAATTTTTTTCTTATATTCTTTTTTACTCTTATCCTCTCAGTGTTACCTATAATACTCCCCATCAATATGCAAATTTGTTTTTCCTGGCTTTGCTTTATAATTATTAGTGTTTATAATCTGTTTCATTATTCTTGCTGTGCTAATCTATTTCTTCATTGTGTTGGCGCGTTTATGGTTTTTGTCTTTAAAGGTTGTTAAATACATACATAAATTTTAATTGTAGTTAAAGGCAAGAAAAAAATATGAATGTAATGAGAATGGTTAGGAAACATTTCAAGGTAAAGCCTGAGGATGAGACAAAGGCCATTTGTCAATTGTGTCTGCCCAAGTCCACAGAATACAAAAGAGGGAATGACTCAAAATCTTATAGTACCAGTCCATTATGGCGTCATTTTCAAACCTCTCATCCTAGGGAATACAAGGAGTTTGCAAGAATTGAAGAAATTGAAGGAAGAGGAAAAGAAAGTGAAAGCTACAGAGAAGGAAAGTCTGTACATTTTGGAAGATTTGGAGGAACCTGCAACTAAAAAGCAAATGAAAATATATCTGATAATCTTCCAGAGGCAGACTCCATTTCCAGAATGATATCTTCCAGAGGCAGACTCCATTTCCAGAAAATGCTCCCATCACTTGTTTAGATGGCAAAAAAGTATCTGTCAGTACCTTGCGCCTCTGTGGCAAGTGAGAGATCTTTTAAAGTGGCTCAATTGATTTCAGAAGGTGACAGAGCATCCTTAAAGCCAGAGAATGTGGAAAAACTAGTATTTTTGAAATACAACTTAAAATCTCTGAATTACAAAGTTTGAATATTATTAGTTGTCTTCAAGACTGAATGTGCTTTTATTGGCTTCTGTTACATTGATTATTATTAGCTTTTTGTTGTTTCATTATTGCTATTTTGTTTTGTTGGCATATTGTATTGTTTCCAATATTTTGCCTTGATTTTAGTAAATTTTTAATTAGCTATTTTGGTTAAAGTTTTGTTTATAGACTTGAAACCTCTTCAAAATAAATATATTATAAATTATATCTATGTATCAAATATATACATATTAAATTATTACTATGATCCGGTCTGGTCCGGTCCGGTCCGGACTTTTTGAAAGTCCGGTCCGGTCCGACTGAAAAATCCCGGTCCGGTCGGGCCCTAATCGTGATATTTCTGCCTTTTTAACACTCATATAAATTTTTTAGTGAAATATTACTGTATTTCACGAGATCTCGTATGCCGAAAATCGCGATTTTCCATACTTAAGAAAACTGTCCGGAGAGACCTTAAGGACTAATTTTATCGTTTTTTTTTTCAAATCGAAAAACTATAGGGATAAAAATCAGAAAAAAAAGGCGACGTGGTAAAAAAGCGTTCTTGCCATCCCACCCCATTCACGTTAATACCAAATTGTCCATACCTATATGGATAGCGGTAAGAAAAGGAGGGATATTAATGAGTAATTTTGAATTCCACAAACACACATCCCTACTCACCTGGCGTCCGGTTGTATGGCCGCGCACTTGAAGGCGAGTTGGTAGAAGGCTGGTGGACAGTCGGCGGCGTGCCGCTGGAGGAAACGCTCCTGGTGAAGTCCAAAGTCCCCGGTTCGGGGAAGTACGTCCGGATCCGCCGTGCAGCGACCAATTACCTCGCACAACGTGATACCGAACGAGAAAACGTCCACCCTTTCGTCGTAGTTTTCCTCCTATACAGTAGCACAAAATCATAGATAGAAACAAAACCTACCCGTATACGAAGCAAGTTTTTCTCACTTAGTGTTTTTCTCTGATTCTTCTGATTGTTACCTCTTTATACGGCTAACTAGCCGTATGTTACCTCCCCTATCGAGAAAATTTTAAATACTTTTTTAAACTAAATTTTCTTCCAAAAACGTAAATTTTTAACACAAATTCATGTTTTTACACCTTTTTTATACAAAAATATAGCTTTTTATTCAATAAAATGCAATATTATCTTATAAAAAACTATTTTCAAACCTTTAATGGTTTAAAAATAATTTGCTTCAGGAGATTGAGCCCCACCTGACCGCCCTATAGGTTTCAAAATCTTCCACCCCGGGTCGACCCCCTAGAAAGCTAGGTGGTTCGACCCCCCTAGATTTTAAAATGTTATTTACCCGGGGTAAACACCCCCTAGCTGCGGTGACCGTGTTCATCTATGATGTCCACCATAGGTGAGCAGCCTCCCAATTTTTTTTTGGGGGGTATACCCGACCTCCGAAATTTGGAGGGGGCCCGGAGTGTCCCCAAATTTTGTTTGGGGTATACGTTAAATACCCCAGTTATAGCGTTTTTAGTACTGAGACTCTCCACACCAAATTTGGGGGGGGGGGGGGTGTCGGCTATAATCGGGATTTTACGGGGGGTATAAGCCCCCTGCCCACCTATGACGTTCACTGTTTTGTCGCAGCAAAAAATCATACACAGGAACAAAAGGAAACCTACCCGTATACGAGGTAAGTTAAGTTAACTTCATAGATGATTTTGGTAGGGTCCACTACGGTGGTCCACTCCCGAGTGGAATGCAAAAAATTTTTCAGGGTTGGGGTGAGTGTGGGCCAAGGAGTGGGGTCCGGACTTTCCTGGCTTTTGATCCGGTGTGGTTGATTTCAAATTTAGAAGGGGGATTTAGGTGGGTTAGATTTTTAAAAAAGTGTTTAAATCATTAATTTAAGTGTTTTTAGAGCTAATATAGAATTTTATTGACTGAATCGGGTTATTTAGATCTAATACGTGTAAAAAAACACGGTTTTTTTTTTCTAAAAAAGCGTATTTGTGACAGTAAATATAAAATTTTACTTGTGAATTGGCTGGAAGGAAGTAGGAGCTTGGCTTAGCTAAGGGGAGGCTAAGCCAAACAGCTCTCGAGATTTAAAGGGGGGGAGGAGGAGCTAAATTTTTTTCAGGATGGTCGGTCCTCCAAAATTTTGACTCTGGGAGAGGGGGCGAGGGCGATAAACCCCTCTGTACCTTCACTTGATGCACGACAATAATATATAACAAAAGTTTGTTTATTTGCAGTGAGACAAATGGCACAACCGATCAGCACTGACTGACGGCGCAAACATACTGCAATACGTGCAATACGACATTTTAAAAAAAACCCTCAACACACGTCCATCATTTCGTCATAATAAGTACTTATTAAGCTACTTGTTTACCCCACAACAACTCTTTTTTTACAAAAATAAAAACTTACATTGAGCATTTCTGGCGCCATAAAGTACGGATTACCCGCCACTAAAATAATAATCGTATTTGATGTGTAAGATTTAAATAAAATACGTGTGTTTAAATAAAAGGCCAGTAATTAGGATATAGATTTTTAAGAATTGGACAGTCTTATAATCATTCGCATTTTGCAAACAGACAGAATTGTATATCTCATATAATAGATTGGGACCAGGCGCGTATATAGGATTTTGCCGAGGGGGGGGGGCGGTCTGCCAATGTTGCGGGGGTGTACGGCGCGTAGCGGCGCAAAGCCGGCCGGGGTGTCTGGGGGGTGTCCCCCCAGCCGCCGGAAGCGAAATTTTTTAAAATATACACTTAAAACTTGCTTAAAAATTGTCTCCAACTATTCTTATAGTGTTATAGTTTTGTGTTTATAACCTAATTCTTACACAAAATGTTTATTACATAAATAGCGGCATCAAGCCGACACGGAGCGTCGACCGGGGGGTTTGAGGGTGCCCCCAACCATAGGTGGGCAGCCTCTCCGATTTTGGGGGGGGGGGTATAGGGGGGGGGTCAAATTTTAGGGGGGGGTGTCCGGCAAGACCCAAATTTTGAGGGGGGGTGTACCCAATATTTCCGCGCTGCCTTAAAATGAGCTTAAAACGCGTAAAAATACGTAAAACAAGCTTATAAATGCTTTAAAACTGTGTAAAATTGAAATAAGACCTTATTGCAACTTACAAATTTTATTTTTTAATTCTTTTATTAATAATGTGTTTATATATTCTTATAATTAGATTAGAAATCAAAGTTTTTTTTTAATAATTACGTAATAATAGAATAATAATATTATTGTCTTGATTATAAAATCAAGTATCACAAACTTTTTAATCCATAATCTTATATTTAATTAAAGATTATATACATACATGGGCGTAGCCAGGGGGGGGGGTCTAGACACCTCTTTTAGGTCGGCAAAGGGAAAAAATAGGGGTTAGACAGACCCCCCCTTTGCAGTGGCGTGTCCAGGATTTCATTTGGGAGGCGGTCTGGGGGTCCTACTAACCCTGAAGGGGGGTCTGGGGGCGGCAGCCCCCCAGATATGGGGGGTCTGGAGGGCGAGAGCCCCTCAGCGGGGCCAAGAGGCGGAGCCCCTTGTCAGGGGGGTCCGGGGGGCAGAATGCCCCCCCGGGGAGAAAATTTTTAATTTAAGGCGCTAAAATACACCTGAAATTTTAATTCCAGATGATACTTATTACAAAACTTAAGGTTTCTTAAATTTAAAATTACACCCTTAAAATTACATCCTACACATTTAAAACATGCGTTTAAAACGTTAATTAAAGAATAATAGTGTTTATAGTAGTTTATTAAACTGTATACCATAACTACTGAACGGGATAATCGATTTGTAATCGAAAAACTAAGATAAATTTATCAATTAACAATTAACTCTGCGCGCGAAGCGCGGAAAATTTTTTTTAGTCGTTTTATAACACTTAAAAATTTTCTCCGGGAGGCGAATTTGGGGGGGGGGGTGTCCCCGGGTACCCCAAATTTAGGGAGGGGGTGTCAGCAAAATCCGAAATTTTGGGGGAGTATAACCCCCCCAACCCCCCCCCCGCCCACCTATGCCCCCAACCGCCGGAGGCCAAAATTTTCGAAAATATGCACTAAAAACTGCTTAAAAATCGTCCCTTGGTGTTTGCGTGATCATACATTTTACTTTTGATTTTTTACCTAATTTCTGCACAATTATGTCTGATCTTCAAAATTATTAGGAGATGAAATTGTATATAACACAACTATCTATTTTCAGATGTCTTTAAATTTTGCGAATGAGTATGGTGTAAGTTATAATAAAAAAAAATATTACTGATAATATTAATTTTACTTTATATATATATATACAGACCTGTGCACGGCCCCCTCGGGGGTTAAAACGGGGGGGGGGCAATTCCAAAACGGGGGGGCAACTTTTTTGAAACGGGGGGGGCAATAAAACGGGGGGGGGGCAAGCAGGGGGAAAGAAAAAAAAAAGAGAAAAAAAGTAGGGAAACGGGAAAATAGGGACAAAAAATGCGGAAATACGGTCAAAATAGGTCTCAACGGGCTGAAAATACATTGAAATCGGCTAAAAACTGCCAAAAATTCGCGATGATTGGCGTCATCATAGGTCAAAAATGGCGTCATATTTTTAGGGTACTTTTTCATTTTTTTAGCGGGGAGGGGGGCAATAAAACAGAGGGGGGGCAAATCCTCCAATAAAACGGGTGGGGGCATTTTCAGACCGTGCACAGGTCTGTATATATATATATATATATATATATAATATATATATATATATATATATAAATCTGATCTTCCCGCGTAGCGGGAAAAATTTTTATATTGATTAATTTCTGATTTTAGAATGCACTAAGATTTTTATTAAATTTTTATAACTTAATATTTGAAAAGTGAAAAGTAAAAAAAAAAACAAACTGCCACGCATCACCATGGGGGGAGGTGGAAAGGTGGACAACCCCAAAAGATTAAAAACCGTTGTTAATGGGTTTAAAACAGCCATTATCAAACCTACATTTTTTATCTTATAATATAATGCTTTTATATATTTTTAAGCATTATAAAAGGACTAAAAAAATTTTACGCGCTTTGCACAGTGTTTATTACCTTGTTTATGTCATATGCTTCATTATTTTCCTATTATTCAATAAAAATAAGTCTTTAAAACAAAGAAACAATTTTTTACAAACAATATTCGATTTCCAAAACATTACAGCTAAAAAATGAGTACATTGAATTACAGCTGAGCAATGCAAAACACCAGAAAATGTTTTTAAAATTACAAATTACAAACAAAATACAGTAACACAAATTTGGAAGTGGAGACCAATTAAAACATAAAGAATGGGGTGGGTCTAGCGTGGTCATACCAAGATTACAAAACAAAGTAATACAAATTTGCAAGTGGAGACTATATAATAAATGGGACGCTGAGCGAAGCGCGAGAAAATTTTTTAAAAATGGTCGTTCTAGACCCCCCAAATTTTTATCTTTGGCGAGCAAAAAAGAGGGAGGTCTAACCCCAAATTTTCCCTTTGCCGACCTAAAAAGGGGGTTCAGACCCCCCTGGCTACGCCCATGTATGTATATAATCTTTAATTAATATAAGATTATGGGCTAAAAAGTTTGTGATACTTGACTTTATAATCAAGACAATAATATTAATTTTCTATTATTACGTAATTATTCAAAAAACTATGATTTCTAATCTAATTATAAAAATATATAAAGACATTATTATTAAAAGAATTAAAAAATAAAATTTATAAGTTGCAATAAGGTCTTATTTTAATTTTACACAGTTTTAAAGCATTTACAAGCTTGTTTCACGTTTTTTTACGCGTTTTAAGCCCATTTTAAGGCAGCGAGAAATATTGGGTACACCGCCCCTCAAAATTTGGGTCTTGCTAGACACCCCCCTAAAATTTGACCCCCTTATACCCCCCGAAATCCAAGAGGCTGCCCACCTATGGGCAGGAACGTACATGTACAAAAGACAAGGTGGTGGGCCGCCGAATATTATTATCTATTTACGATTCTTTCTTTTTTTTGTAGTTTGTTTTTATTTTTAATTTATTTTGTTGTTTTGTTTACCTGTATATCGGCGTCTCCGAGCTGTCTTTCGCCGGCTGACCAGGCGCGATAAGCCGAAGTCGGATACGACCGCACACTGATCCTCCGCTCGCAACAATACGTTCCCACTATTCAGATCTCGATGAATAATATTTTTCGAATGCAGATAACTCTAAATCAAATCAAATTATTTATTCTAGTAAACAATACACAAGAAAAACAAAACAAAATGCATTGCATTGCCAAAGCAGCCGAACCAATCACGGACGCTATTTAATCACAAACTCGTGGTTTACCAGATAATGATGCTAAGGCTTATGAATAAATAAGCTCTAAAAAGGACTATTCTTAAAGCTATCTTTAAAGTCTTTTAGTGTAGAAGCGATAACTTGATTTTTAGAAAGACAGTTCCATTGGGAAACAACTCTATTACAAAAAAAGAATTTACGGCAGTTTATCCTTGATTTTTGAACCGTTAGCTTAAGAAATGACCCCTTGTGGTTTATGGGTTATGAGTTATGGTTTAATCAAAAAAAAAAAATCATTTGGGTTAATATTGGTTTTAAAATAAAGAATTTAGTAACAAAAATCACTGATCATGCGTCGCTCACTTAATTTTTACAGCTTTAAATATGCTATTCTTTGTTTATAAAAAGCGTAAACGAAATCATAACGTTTGTAATAACTTTCTAGTGAAGTTTCGTTGGACGCGTTCATTAAGTTCTATATATTTATTTAAATAAGGACTTCAAACTACACTAGCATATTCAACGATAGGCCTTACGTAAGATTTATAAGCACGCCAAAAGTTTTATATGCAGTTAGAATTAAACGTTCTAAATATTAGCGAAGTTAATTTTAATGCTTTTTTTGTTACTATTATTTCGCAATGTTGAGAAGATTTTAAGTTATTGGATACAAACACCCCTAAATCATAATCTTTTCTCAGTAAAAATTTGATTTCCTAGCTTATAAGCAAAAGAGTTGTCAAGTAGCTAATTCCCAGGACACAACACTTCGCATTTTTGTTTTCCGCCATTTGCAACTGCCCCTTTTTTGACCAGTCGTAAATTCGATTTAAATCTTCCTCTGAAACCAGAGCGCAATTTTGATAAGTTAAGTTAAATTAAAGAAAAATTTGTTTCATTTTCATTGTTTCTATCATTTATTATTAGTTTTTATTATTTAAGGCCACTTTTAAGAGCCAGTTTCTAACAAAATATTACAATTTTAAAGGGAATTATATCGCGATATCTATAAATATGATAACAAAACGTTTAAACTTTTTAATTAATATGTAATATTAAGTAAAATAGAAGTAAAAAACAAGTATTTTTATACAGTGTTTAAGCATAAAGAGCCCATTTTTAGTCAATAAAACCCTAATATTTCAATATTAAAAAACTAAATTTTAATGTTTAAAACTGAATCTTCCTGACCTCCATCCGCCCGTTACCCCGAAATTTAAAATGGAGAATTCGTAATCGACCACCGTCTTCAAAAGCCGGAGGGTCCAGTCCAATCCCACCCCCTTCAGAAAGTTTTTCTCCCACCAGGGGGTGGGTTCTCCCCCATAGCGTATCCGATTAAAAACATCTATGGAGTTAACCCTCACGCTTACCGCTTGTGTACTCTATCCTTAACACTCAATTTACGTTGAGATATTCCAATCATTCCGCCACACTTTTTTTTAAAATCTTCTTTTAAACATTTAGGGATTAATTCTTAAACCAATCGGAAAAGTTGGTCCGGAGGTCCACGGGGTGGACCCGTGGACCCCACTTTGTTCCCTCTGCTGTTGTCATAACCAGGAAAGCGTTCCCCCTATGCACACTTATGGCCCATATCAGTGCACTGCCCGGCCGGGATTAAGACCTGTGCACTGCCCCCCGGGGTTTTATTGGGGGGGGGTAATTCCAAAACGGGGGGGGGCACGGGGGACAACTTTTTTGAACAATAAAACGAGGGGGAACCAGGGGAGAGAAAAAAAGAGAAAGAAAGGAGGAAAAAGAGAAAACCAGAAGGAAAAAGGGACAAAAAAGCGAAAATAAGGTAAAAATAGGTCTAAAATGACTTAAAACGCATTGAAATAAGCTAAAAACTGCAAAAATTTTGCGATGATATTGCCATAATAGGTAAAAAAATGGCGTCATAATTTTTGGGCACTTTTTCATTTTTTTGCGAGGGGGGGGGGCAAATCCTCCAATAAAGCGGGGGGGGCATTTTCAGATCGTGCACAGGTCTGGGGGTCATAGGTGAGAACGGTCCGGGAAGCTGGGGGGGTTATCCGGGGTTAATCGAATTTTTAATTGTAGGAGTGGGGTCCCAGGAGGGTCCGGACCCCCCCTAGCTTTTTAGGTGGTGTCGACCCGGGGTGCGAAATTTTGAAATCTAGAGTGGGGTCAGATGGGGTCCGGTGTCCAAAGCAAAACAGTTTTAAACCATAATAACTTTAATAATTGTGCTTTTTTATAGAATAATACTACATTTTATTGAATAAAAAGCTATATTCTGGTGTAAAAACGGTGTAAAAACATGAATATGTGTGTTAAAGATTCACGTTTTTGGGAGAAAATTTAGTATAAAAAAGTACCTAAAATTTTTCTGAGGAGAAAGAGGGTTCAGATTTCAAATTCTAGAGGGGGTCAGGAATAAAAAATTCGGAAATTTGATTTTCGTCTGGGGCAGTGGCGTGCCCAGGATTTCATTTGGGGGAGGCGGTCTGGGGGGGTACAAACTAACCCTGAGGAGGGGTCTGGGGGGCGAGAGCCCCCCAGCCGGGTCAAGGGGCAGAGCCCTTTGTCAGGGGGGGGGTCCGGGGGCAGAAAGCCCTCCGGGGGAGAAAATTTTTAATTTAAGGCGCTAAAATACAACAGAAATTTTAATTCCAGATAGGAAGGCATCAGAAAGTTTCTGTATTAATATTTAAGAAAAAAAATTTTCTCTCCCAAAATTAAAAAACGTACGGGTCCCCCCTTAAAAAAAAATCCGGCTTCGCCGGATTTCGGGGGGGGGGGGGGCGGCCGCCCCCCCGCCCCCCTGGGCACGCCACTGGTCTGGGGGGATCCCAAAATTTCGAGGCTGGGGGGGGGGGCTAGACCATACATGGGCAAGTTGGCCCGGAGTGGGGGGTTAAACCCCAAATTAGGGGGGGGGGGGTTAAAATCCGAGAAACGCAAAATACCCATATTGTTTTTTTTTTTCTGGAGTGCATTTTACCCATATCGTTTTTCGATTTTGAAGGAAAAATAGGTAAAAAAACGCTAATTTTAGATCAAAAAGCCCTTTTTATAGCATTTTTGAGCTTTTTATTGCTTAAAACATTCATATTGGCCTCAAAACTTAAGTTTGGAGGCAGTTAGAGGTAGAAGTCATTTTTCCGAAATTGGAGGGGGGGGGGTTAATCTAGAGGGGGGGGGGGGGGGTCAGGGGTAAAAAATTCGGAAATTTGGGGGGAGTGGGGGGCCCTAGATTTTCGTCTAGGGGGGGGTCCCGAAATTTTGAGGCAACGAGGGGGTGGACCCCACCCTGACCCCCCTTTCTCATCTATGCTGCTCACCCATGGTTTAACCACCACTGTTCTACCCTATGCGGTGCGCCGTATCCATAAATCCATGTATCTTCCAGTTCCACTTATTGGAATGTTAAGAGTGGTAATACCCCCCAAAAACCTGAAACTATCGACATCCTGCTTCTAAAAGCTCTCAGTACCAAAAACGCTAAAAATAAGTTTATGAGGGACATTGCTCCGGGTACAACTTTTCCCTCAAACACACTAGGCTGTCCACTTACGTTCTTAGGACCTAACCTACTATTTCTTCCCACTTCTTCAAAACCGACATGCACATCTGAGAATTTAGGAATTAATCATAAATTTTTTTTTTTTGGGGGGGGGAGGAGGGAGTCCTTTTACTAGCACCAAAATTTTGGATCCCTCGTAAAATAATTAGAAGTGACTCCTCTCGTTCAAAGCTCGAGAGTGGTCCGGTCAGACCCCGTCTTTCGAAGCTCAACTTTTTATAAAATTTTTGCTTTACTTGTTGCCCTGGGGCCTGTTTCATAAAAACCTTTGTAAATTCCCATTTTACAACTCTCCGCCTATTTTTAGTAAAATATACGATAAAGGCTCTGCGCACTGCTCTGCGCTGGTCGCGGCCGTCATTTCATCTCCGCTGAACGATCAATATTCACCGTGTCATAATCCTCTATCATGTAATTTACAAAAAATAGGCGGAGATTTGTAAAGTGAAAATTTACAAACGCCTTGCCCTGGATTAAATGCCAAAATTAGTTTTCAAATTTTCAAAACAAAATTCTCCTCAGTTTTAACAAACTCATATTATTTATGTTTAAAAGAGCTATTAGTTAGCGACAGAACAGTTACCCATAGTGGAGACACAAAAAAAAACATTCATAGATTTTGAGAGCTACATGTTAAATTACCAAAAGCTTTTTTGGTACATGTGACAATCAATATAATAAGGCGGCAGTTGTGACCACCTGCCCGAGCTTCCTTAAAAGACAGGTGGCTGTGAGGACTGCCGCCTTATTATATTGATTGCTACATGTACCAAAAAAGCTTTTGGTAATTTAACATGTAGCTCTAAAAGTGTATGGAATGTTTTTTTTCTGTTTTCACTATGGGTAACTGTTTTCTGTGTCGCTAATTAATAGTCTTTAAAACATAAATAATATAGAGTTTGTTAAAACTGAGGAGGAATTTTGTTTTTTTGAAAATTTGAAAACTAATTTTGGCATTTAATCCAGGGCAAGGCGTTTGTAAATTTTCACTTTACAAATCTCCGCCTATTTTTTGTAAATTACATGATAGAGGATTATGACACGGTGAATATTGATCGTTCAGCGGAGATGAAATGACGGCCGCGACCAGCGCAGAGCAGTGCGCAGAGCCTTTATCGTATATTTTCTCTAAAAATAGGCGGAGAGTTGTAAAATGGGAATTTACAAAGGTTTTGTGAGACAGCCCCAGGCAACGAGCAAAGCAAAAATTTTCTATAAAAAGTTGAGACTTGGAAAAACAGGGTCTGACAACCACTGAGTTTTGGAACAAGAAGGAGTCACTTCTAATTATTTTCAAGAGTGATCCAAAATTTTGGTGCTAGTAAAAGGGACTCCCTCCTCCCCCAAAAAAAAAAAAAAAATTTATGATTTAATTCCTAAATTTGTCAGATGTGGATGTACAGTTTTGAAGAAGTGGGAAGAAATAGTGGGTTAGGTCCTAAGAACGTAAGTGGACAGGCCTGCTGTGTTTGAGGGAAAAGTTGTTTTACCCAAAAAGCAATGTCCCTCATAAATTTATTTTTAGCATTTTTTTGGTACTGAGAGCTTTTAGAAGCAGGATGTCGATAGTTTCAGGTTTTTGGGGGGTATTACCACTCTTAACATTCCAATAAGTGGAACTGGAAGATACATGGATTTATGGATACGGCGCACCGCATAGGGTAGAACAGTGGTGGTTAAACCATGGGTGAGCAGCATAGATGAGAAAGGGGGGTCAGGGTGGGGTCCACCCCCTCGTTGCCTCAAAATTTCGGGACCCCCCCTCAGACGAAAATCTAGGGCCCCCCACTGCCCCCCCCAAATTTTTCCAATTTTTACCCCCTGACCCCCCCCCCCCTCTAGGATTCAACCCCCCCCCCCCCCTCCAATTTCGGAAAAATGACTTCTACCTCTAACTGCCTCCAAACTTAAGTTTTGAGGCCAATATGAATGTTTTAAGCAATAAAAAGCTCAAAAATGCTATAAAAAGGGCTTTTTGATCTAAAATTAGCGTTTTTTTACCTATTTTTCCTTCAAAATCGAAAAACGATATGGTTAATATGAACTCCATAAAACAAAAACAATATGGGTATTTTGCGTTTCTCGGATTTTAACCACCCCCCACTAATTTGGGGTTTAACCCCCCACTCCGGGCCAACTTTCCCTTGTATGGTCTAGCCCCCCCCCCCCCCAGCCTCGAAATTTTGGGATCCCCCCAGACCAGTGGCGTGCCCCAGGGGGGGGGGCGGGGGGGGGGCCCGCCCCCCCCCCCGAAATCCGGCTAAGCCGGATTTTTTCGTAAGGGGCGACCCTTACGTTTTTTTTTTGAATTTTGGGAGAAAAAAAATAATTTCTTTTAATATAAATACAGAAACTTCCCTGATGCCTTCCAAAATTTTGTTTTAATTATCATCTGGAATTAAAATTTCTAGTGTATTTTAGCGCCTTAAATTAAAAATTTTCTCCCCCGGGGGGCATTCTGCTTCCCGGACCCCCTGACAAGGGGCTCTGCCCCTTGACCCCGCTGGAGGGCTCTCGCCCCCCAGACCCCCCTCAGGGTTAGTATGTACCCCCCCAGACCGCCCCCCCAAATAAAATCCTGGGCACGCCACTGCCCCAGACGAAAATCAAATTTCCGAATTTTTTATTCCTGACCCCCTCTGGAATTTGTAATCTGAACCCTCTTTCTCCTCAGAAAAATTTTAGGTACTTTTTTATACTAAATTTTCTCCCAAAAACGTGAATCTTTAACACACATATTCATGTTTTTACACCGTTTTTACACCAGAAATATAGCTTTTTATTCAATAAAATGTAGTATTATTTATAAAAAAACACAATTATTAAAGTTATTATGGTTTAAAACTGTTTTGCTTTGGACACCGGACCGTCTGACCCCACTCTAGATTTCAAAATTTCGCACCCCGGGTCGACGCCACCTAAAAAGCTAGGGGGGGTCCGGGCATGCCTAGAACCCCCACTCCTACAATTAAAAATTCGATTAACCCCGGGGATAACCCCCCAGCTTCACGGACCGTGTGTAACCCCCAAATTTCTTCTGATCTGAGAGCCTTATTCGGAGGATTTCCCCCCCCCCCCCCCCCTCGCAAAAAAATGAAAAAGTGCCCAAAAAATTATGACGCCATTTTTTTCCTATTCCCATGGCAATATCATCGCAAACTTTTTGCAGTTTTTAGACTATTTTAATGCGTTTTAATCTATTTTAGACCTATTTTTACTTAAATTTCGCTTTTTTGTCCCTTTTCTTCTTTTTTTCTCTTTCTCCCCTGCTTGCGCCCCCGGTTTTTATGCCCCCCGCTTTCAAAAAAAGTTGTCCCCGTGCTCCCACTTTTGGAATTACCCCCAAAACCCCGGGGGCCGCTGCAGGTTCTAATCCCCGGCCGGTGCGCTGATACGGGCCATAAGTACATAGGGATTCCTGGTTATGACAACAGCAGAGGAAGCGAGAGCGTAGCGGGTCCACCGTTCCGATTGGCTTTAAGAATTAATCCTAAATGCAAAAATTTTAAAAAAGTGTGGCGGGATGATTGGAAAATCTGACATTAAATCTGAGGTACACAAGCGGTAAGCGTGAGACGTTTTTTCATCAATGTTTTAATCGGATACGCTATGGGGGAGAACCCACCCCTAGTAGAAGAAAACTTTCTGAGGGGGTGGGTAAATAAAAATTCTGCCACTTTTGGAGGGGCGGTGACCGACTCAAGTTCTCATTTTAATTTCGGGGTAACGAGCTAGCAA
>JASAMX010003272.1:0-33918 GCA_030248175.1 Microlaimidae sp. YZB2_3 | reverse complement strand
GTAATTAATAGCTAAAAAAAGGAATATTTCTTAGAGGCGTGGGAAAAAAAGGAAGAAAACAAATGTAAGCACAGCCACTTGTAAAACTGGGGGGGGGGGTGTAGTTATTGTGAGACCGTACGCAGGTATGTTTATTATTATTATTTTGCTAACAGTTACTTACATCCTTAAAATTTTATTACTAAAATATAAATAAGCGTTTTCAGCTATAAAAAGCTTATAAATGCAATTAACAAAAAGTACTTTTGTCCTAAAATTAAGGTTTCTGATCTTATTTGTTTTAAGTGTAAAAATTAAGTGGGTAAAATGCGTTACAAAGGCGCTGCAGTAAGAATGCATTTCCTTTTTTTAATTTTATTTATTTATAATTAAATAACATAACTATCAATCATTTCTGTTGTATCATTTTATCATTTCATAAGGCTAAAAGATCTAAAAAAAATTTTTTTTTGAACAAATCCAATGATTAAGCGGTTATTTGAGGTGGCAGTAAATTAAAATATTTCACAGGAAACAACCTTATGTCCGAAATAAAATTTTCGTGATTGATGATAATGATTGATAATGGTAGTGTTTTACTGAAAGCTTTCAAAATGATAAAAGTTTTAGCGTATATTTTTATTTTTGCAATTCGTACACGGTTTCCAAAATACAAAAATTTTCGTGGGTTCATTCTATCTTTAAAACTCCCTCCTCCCCAAAATTGCGGAAAGACATTTAAACCCCAAGAAGAGGGGGGGCGGTTGGAAGAGGTAACCACCATACATAGGCATCGGATGAGGGGTTAAAGATGACAGGATTAACACTCGCAAATTCTAAAAATGGGGTTTTGTTAGTGTTATAAGTTTAAAGTTATAAGTTTACACAAATTAAATTAGTGTTCTAAGCAATGGGATTCTCAAAAATACAATAAAAGGGATATACAAAAATTATGGGGTGTACAAAAATCTTCAGGAGAGGTATTCTCAAAATACCCCATGGTTGGTGTTTTTAGTACTGGGACCTCCTCCTTCCTAGTTTTAAAGATACCTCCATATTTTAAGGGATACCTCCATAGTTTAGTGTTTTTTGGAGCAGTATAAAAGCTCATCAACCCGTGCCCACCTATATGGGTTTAACCATAGTTGGGCAGCCTCCCGGATTTTGGGGGTATACCCGACCCCCGAACTTTGGGGGGGTTGTCCCAAAATTTTTTTGGTGTATACCTCAAACACCCCGTTTTTAGCGTTTTTAGTACTGGGTGGGACCCCCCAAGTTTTAGAGGGGGGGGGTCCGGGGTACTCCCAAATTTTAGGAGGGGTGTCGGCTATAATCGGGATTTTTCTTTGGGGAGATAACACCTCCAAACCTCCCCTTCCCTGACCACCTATGGGTTTAATCATAATCCCCCTCCCTTTCACATAGGACCAACTTAACTTGCCCATGTATGGCTATAAGTGAGGAGCCTCCCGGATTTTAGGGAGGGGGTTTACCCGACCCCGCAATGGAGGGGTTTCCCAAAAATACGGGTATACCTTAAATACCCCATTTTTATCGTTTTTAGTGCTGGAACCATAGGTGAGACGTGAGAACGGTTTGGGAAGCTAGGGGGGTGGTTACCCGCCGGGGTAAATCGAATTTTAAATTCTAGGAGGGGGTACCAGGGGGGTCCGGACCCGAAACCTCCCTAGCTTTTAGGGGGGGGGTCAACCCGGGGTGCGAAATTTTGAAATCTAGAAAAGGTCAGGTGGGGTCCGGTGTCCAAAGCAAAACAGTTTTAAACCATAATAACTTTTATAATTGTTCTTTTCATAGGATAATACTACATTTTATTGAATAAAAAGCGAAAAAAGTAAAAAGGTGTGAAAACATGAATATGTGTTAAAAATTCTCGTTTTTGGAAAAAAATTTAGTATAAAAAAAGTACCTAAAATTTTCCCGAGGGGGAGGGGGGGTCAAATTTCAAATTCTAGAGGGGGGTCAGGGGTAAAAAATTCGGAAATTTGGAATGGATCCCCCTAGATTTTCGTCTAGGCAGGGGGTCCTAAAATTTTGAGGCTAGGGGGGGTGGACTTCACCCTCCCCCCCTTTTTTCTCACCTATGACTGGGACCCCACCCCCTCAAATTTTAGGGGTGCGGATGTCCGGGGTTACCCCCAAATTTTATAAAGGGGGGGGGGGGCGTGGGCCATAATCGGAATTTTTGGGGGGTATAACCCCCAACCCCTTCCCCCCATCTGCCCACCTATTTTTATGGCCCTTTTTTCTTCAGAATAACTTGGCATTAAAATATAGATACAGGAAAATTGTGAAGATGCATTGTGTTTTCCTTAAGTGCTTTTTAGCATATCGTTTTTTTTTATTTTAAATTATTAAATAATAAAAAGAACACGCTAGTTTTAGGTCAAAACATACCTTTTAGTGCATTTTTTTACCAAAACATTCGTTTGGATTTTAAAGTCTAAGTTTGGACGTTTGAAGACTGCAATATATTTCACGACTGTGTGCGCATAAGGGATGAGAGATACGTTAACATTATTTCTGCGAGGCAATCGTATGCCAGCTTGTTTTTTAACATATCTATCAAAATAAGGAAAGAATCAATTTTCTAATTTGTCCAGCTTCTTTCAGGAAAAGTGAAATATACAAGAAGTGACTGGGATCTGAGAACAACCAAGCGTGTCATTATTTTTCTAATAATATTCTTAGAAAATAAAGAAATAAAAAGTTTATATAGGTTTTTAAAGGTTAAAATTGACAAAACAAAATATATTTTTTTAATTACATTAGCGTATTTTTATTAAAAAATATGCGAAAAAATAATCATATAATTAGGGTTTGAGTTTAAAGAACCCATTGGGTTTGGGTCCAACCTACCGTGAACAAAATTTTTGATAGGGGTATTCAAAGTGTTTAAATTTTAAACAAACTAAAAATTTTAGTAAAAGGGTTTTAAACCGAATTAAAAAGGAGGGGAGGGTCATAGTGTCTGGATTTTAAATAAAGTTAAAATCGGTGATTCAAGTTTTTTGATGGGACTAGACTAATAAGTTTTTATAACCTAAAATGTTATTTAGGTACAAACAAAAAGATAATATAGAAGTACACTTTACTTTTTTCAACTAAAAAACGTGGTTTTGACAGTAAAACATATAAATCAAAAGAATGCTCAAAAATTAGGTTGGGGTGATTGGGCTTCGTTAGATAATTGGTAGCATTCTGGAGTTTTGAGTAAGGGAGAAACAATTTTGTATGGAAACTATAGTCTATACAAAAATGATGCGGACTGACGACAAACTCGAACTTTGAAATGTTATATATCCATAACGGAGGTTAGAATATGTGCGGGACATGTATGGGACCATAGCTCATACTCTTGGCTATCTTTTGAAAAGGTTAGGAAATTTGTTTTTCGATGACATCATCACTACAGCCGATTTGGTAAAAAAAAAACCGGGTCCCAAAAAATAACAAAAATTTTTTATTATTACAAGATAAGAAACGCCCTTGGTATGCTGTTAAAACATACTTTTTTGAGTTTTTTCTGAAAGTTTGAGCGAATGCCGCTTGCTCAAATTTTTTTAATAATACGTTGAATGTGCGCGGTTTTCGCGAGTTTGCGAATTTTTTTCACGCTAATACACTGTCCGAATTATTTATTTTGTTTAGCTTCCTGCTCGAAGTGTGTGTACGATATTGATCATATTGTTATATATTAAATGTCCGCCAATTTTTATTCCTTACTTTTGACCTAAAAATTTTTTTTTGGGGGTTGACCCCCCGGGGGCTAGGGGGGGCCAAACTGTTCGGCATTCATGTTACATGAATGCCGAAAACTTTTTTCAAATTTTTTTCAAAAGGATCAAAAATGTAAAATTTATCACATATGACGAATTTTAATATATCGTTTGGTTAAAAAAACCTAATATTAAGCTTACAATAAGCTGTCAAAAATGACGAATTTGAATTTTGGTAGGATTCCAAGCCCGTATGCTGGCAGCAGCAAACCTTTAAATTAAAAAGTTTTACAAGAAAAATGCACTTTAAAAGATTTAGTTTTCAATTTTTTAAAATTTATTTTAATTTAAAGTATTAGAAAATGGTCCAAACAACCCCATGAAAACGCAACATAAATTTTCATTAAAATTCCAAAATACTTCCTTACGTCATGCAAATTTTTCTTATTACGTCATAATTGATGATTTTTATTGGCTCTTTCGCAATTAAAATGACGCAATTCAGACCAGATCGTGGATTCAAACGTTTTTACACGAAAAATAGCATTACTTTTAAAAATTATTTTGGGATATTGGCAAAAGTTGAGAGACATAGTTATTAGAAATTTGTTTTTGTGTTGACAAACGGGGAAACATGTTTGCAAGTAAGAAAACACTTAAAAAGAACATTTTTTAGTTGCGATATTTGGCAATTTTGTAGTAGGATTTTAACTTTGAAAATATGTTTTTCTTACAAAATAACCTGGAAATTCGAAAAAAAACTTTTAAGCAGACCTGTGCACTGCCCCCCCGGGGTTTTATTATTGGGGGGCAATTCCAAAACGGGGGAGGCACGGGGGGAAACTTTTTTGAAACAAGTGGAAGCAAGCAGGGGAAAGAAAACAAAGGAGAAAAAAGAAGGGAAAAGAGAAAAAAGGGACAAAAAAAGCGAAAATAAGGTAAAAATAGGTCTAAAATGGCTTAAAATACATAGAAATAGGTAAAAACGGCAATTACAATGATGGCGTCATCATAGGTCAAAAATGGCGTCCTAATTTTAGGGTACTTTTGCATTTTTTGGCGAGGGGGGGAGGCAATAAAACGAGGGGGGCAAATCCTCCAATAAAACGGGGAGGGGGCATTTCCAGATCGTGCACAGGTCTGTTTTAAGGGTTTTTTTTTTGGAAAAGTTTTTAATTTAAAGGTTTGCTGCTGTCAGCATACAGGCTCGGAATGCTTCCAAATTTTAAATTTGTCATTTTGGAGAGCTTCTTGTAAGCTTAATATTAGGCTTTTTTACACAAACAATATATCAAAATTCGTCATATGTGATAAATTTCACATTTTTGATGGCTTTGAAAAAAAATTTTGAAAAAATTTTTTTGGCATCCGTGTTTGCCCCCCCCCAGCCCCAAAAAATTTTTTTAGATCAAAAGTAAGGAATAAAAATTGGCGGACATTTAATATATAACTATATGATCAATATCGTACACACTTCGAGGACAAGGCAAAACAAAATTAATAATTCGGACAGTGTATTAGCGTGGCAAAAAATCGCGAAAAACGCGCGCATTCAACGCATTATAAAGAAAAAATGAGCGAGTCGATTTCGCTCAAACCTTCAGAAAAAACTCAGAAAAGTATGTTTTAACAGCATACCAAGCAGCGTTTCTTATCTGGTACCAATAAAAAAGTTTGTTTTTTTTGGGACCAGGTTTTTCACAGCATCGGCTGTAGTGATGACGTCATCGAAAAACAATTTTCCCAACCTTTTTAAAAAATAGCCAAGAGTCTGAGCTATGCTCCCATATATGTCCCGAACATATTCTAACCTCCGTTATGGATATATAACATTTCAAAGTTCGAGTTTTGTCGCCAGTCCGCATCATTTTTGTATAGACTGATGCTGATCCCTCCTACCTGACCGCCCTTCTAGATTTCGAAACGGTCTACCTCCTGGTCGATCCTCCTCTAAAAAGCTAGGCCTCCTCTAAAAAACTAGGAAGTACGGACACCCCTAGCTTTCAAAGAACTATTTATTTGGAGTAGTTTCCCGGTTCAGGTTCAACTATGAACAAAACTCCTTGTCCAGAGGTTTTATAGACAACAAAAAATTGATCAAATCTTATATTGTGCAAAATTTATACAGTAATATTTAATCTTATTGAATTATTATCTTTTAGATGACTTTAGTACTTATTGTACTGTTAAACTGCAAAATGTCAAATCGACAACGGTGACTGTAAAAGGCAGCAACCCCTGTTGGGAACAAGAATTTATTTTGTAAGTTTGTTTTACTTTAATTATTTCGATCGTAATAAATTTAAAATTTTATTTATGTTTACGTTGGCTACGTAGCGATTTGATCGTTTTCGTTTGCTTGAAAAATAGTTCATTTTAAATTTAAGCTGAGTGGGTAAATTATACTAAATATAAACAATCCTGAACGTAGTTTGTGTAAACCTAAATATTTAAATTGTTAAATTTCAATAGTTAAATAGTTTTTCAAATTATAATATTGGTTTTAAGATGAAAATTAGATAACGACTGATTAAATATAAAATTACCACCGCTGTGCTCTTTAGGATAAATAGCTCTATTCCGTTATTACTGAATGAATTAAAATATTAAATTAAAATAAAATTAAACGGAATTTTAAACCTAGCTGACGGAGCCTGATAAAATTCTTTTCAGCATCGCGAGATAAAAGTGTGTTTAAAAAATTTAAATTTTTTAAAGTTTTTTAAAATTTTATTTGGGATGCGATCGGTCAAATCAATATTTTGTGAGTATAAACAATAAAATAAATTCGTATATATGCTTCTCCTTCTAATTTTTTTTGTTATTTTTCGCGATTTTTTTTTTTAAATTGACTTAAGCTGAAATTTTGGATTTTTTCGTAGATACGGCGTTAAAATATTTTAAATGTAGTATTATTAGTAGAGATAAAATTTAGAAATTATTTCAAGATATATGTAGCATATACCTATAATTATAACATCCCGTTCTAGCTATGACCAATAAAGGCCCAAATTCGTTAAAATTTTAACGATTGTTTTCTTCTTTTGGTTTTTTAAGTGATATTTTTTATATACTTCTTATATAGTTATAAATTCGGCGTAATACATTAAAAAACTAATATAATCAATTTTTAAAAATTACTTTTTAAAAGCTATTTTTCGAAAAGATTACGTGGATTGATGGTCCATTGCGTTATATTTAATTGTGGCGGAAGAAGTTTTTTTTCGGTGTTTCAATCAGAGAGTACTAGATTGATAGTAAAATCGATCTTCCATTTGGGGCGCTTTTAGTTCGTATAACTTCGTTTTTTAGCAGTATAAACATTTAAAAAGAAACGAGCTGTTACACACTAGAAAAGGGATCGTTTGTTCAAGATAAATAAGCATAGCTTCGTTTATATAGATGGTGGTGTTACGAAATTTTATTTATAAGTGGAACGTTTTATTTATATTTATATATTTTTGATTATCTTAAACAATTGACATTAATTAAGCTTGAAAAAGTTTAGAAAGAACTATTAACATTTTTTGAATTGGTTAAATTGAAGCCTTAGATTTTGGTTTAAATAGGTGGGTGGGTAGCCTAGCCTCCTCGATTTTGCTGGTTGAGACGGTTACACTCGGAAATTTTTTTGGACTTTTTTTTTACAAATTTGTTGCAGTTTTTGACGTGTTTTTGCGAATTTTTTGCTTTTTCTGGCCTATTTTTACGATTTTTCCTCGTTTTTTTGGTTTATTCTTGTTTTAAAAATTAGTGCACTCTCTCCCCCGTGTCTTTATTTTAAAATTCTTTTCTCTGTAAAATCACAGGTCTACATATAATAGTAACAAAGCAATGATTTTTTGTTTTTATTTTTATCTCATATAACATTTCATACAAAAAGGAATTTGGATTTCCTAATTCTTTGTTAAACTCACAAATTAGAACAAGCAATATATAACTAAAATACTCTATTAAGGCCAAATAATTTTCTTTATATTTTCTTCAAAATTATTCAATCGTTAACTAATTCTCATTTTAAGATTCCTAATTTCGCCAGCAAAAATTAAAGACCCCTTTTCTATTTTAAATATAATTTTACTAACCTATTTATAAAAAAATTTTTTTCTCTTTCTTTTTTTACTTTTTAAGCCAAAAAATAAAAATTAACAAAAAACAATACACTATAAAATACCAAAAATCAAAACCGAAACAACAAAATTTAATCATAGATGTTTTTGGGGGGGGGGACCGAGGGGTGCACCCCCCCCCCTAGAGCCAAAATTTTGGACCCCCCGCCCCCCCCCCCCCCCCCCCCCCAAGCTCGAGAGCGGTCCGACCTACCCCCCCCCCCTGGAAGGCTGGACCCCCCTCCCCCTCCCGACCAATTTGGAAGTATATTTTTTTATTTACTGTCAAAAACACAGGTTTTTAGTTAAAAACAGTGTTTAAATACACTTTTTAGGCCTAAATAGGCTGTTTTAATACATAAAATTCAATATTAGACCTAAAAACACTTAAATTATTGAGTTTAAAAAATTTTGCTGAAAAATTGGACCCCCCTGACCCCCCCCCTAAATTTGAAATCTCGCACCCGGGGTCGACCCCCCCTAAAAAGCCAGGGGGGGTCCGGACCCCCCTGGGCCCCCCCCCCCTAAAAAATTTTGGCCTTCCACCCGGGGGTGGACCCCCCCCCCCGAGCGGACCCGACCAAAAACATCTATGATGATAATTATATCAAAAATATATAATATACCGAAAAATGTGCAACTCTTGTATAAAAAATTAACTCAGAGTAGGCCATTATAATGAGCCTCTCCATTTAAAGCACCCTCCATAATAATGGCATGTAGCTATTTTAATTCTAACGAATATGCGGTTCACCTGCGTTACATTATACACATAAGTGAGAGGGAGGGGGGAAGCAGAGTAGGGTCCACCCCCTCTAGCCTCGAAATTTTGGGATCCCCCCTAGACAAAAGTCTAGGGCCCCCTCCCCCCAAATTTCGGAATTTTTTAACCCCTGACCCCCCTCTAGAATTTGAAATTTGACCTCCCCCCTCCCCCTCGGGAAAATTTTAGGTACTTCTTTTATACTAAATTTTCTTCCAAAAACGTGAATTTTTAACACATATTTATGCTTATACACACTTTTTACACCAGAATATAGCTTTTTATTCAATAAAATGTAGTAGTATTACCCTAAAAAAGAACAATTATTTAAGTTATTACGGTCTAAAACTGTTTTGATTTGGACACTGGACCCCACTGACCCCCTTCTAGATTTAAAATTTTGCACCCCGCGTCGACCCCCCTAAAATGTTAGGGGGGTCCGGACCCCCCAGGGACCGCCCTCCTAGAATTCAAAATTCGATTTACCCCAAGTAACCACCCCCTAGCTTCCCGCAGTGTTCTCACCTATGATTACACAAATGCGCGCAAACCAATAAAAATATTTTATTTCATTTGCATGATGCACGCGCATTTTGTATAAAGTGACCTAGACGAACGGCATATTCGCTCGAATTAAAATGGCTACCATGCTATGCTATTATTATAGAGGGTGCTATTTAAATGGAGAGGCTCATAATGGCCTACTCTGACTTAATTTTTATATAGGAGTTGCACATTTTTCGGTGTATGATATATTTTTGATTATACCATTATTTAGCAATGCTTTAATTTTTTAAACCCGCAATTAAAACATTAAATTAAAACCTAAACAGCAATAAAAATAAGAATTAATTACTTTGGAAGAGTTCTCAGCTGACGCACATGCAGTGACAAAAATCCGCCCTTATAACAAACGAAATAGCGCGTGGATGCCGTGTGTTTCGTCAGAAGGAGTCAAATTCACGCAAGTATATATCGTCGTCACTACGACAAAATGAGTCATTGTCATTATGAAATACATGTGATTGTGACTTGTTCCGTAGTAAATGGGGTGTTTTTTGAAATATAAAATGAGTCAAAGCCCCGTATATTTTATACGAATTGTGGATCATTTTGCTGTAGTAACGACGATATATACAACCATACATGTTCACGGGGGGGTTGGGGGGGGGGTAACCGTTAACCCCCCCCCCCCCCCAAATTCTGAGAAGAGGGGGGTTTAACCCCCCCCCCCCTCAGAAGTGGGGGGGGGGGGGGGAAATGTTAACCCCCCCAATTTTGGGAAAAATGAAGTAAAAAAAATGTCTTAAAATGACTTCTAACTGCCTCCAAACTTAAGTTTTGAGGTCAAAATGAAATGTTTAAAGCAATAAAAAGCTCAAAAATGCAATAAAAAGGGCTTTTTGACCTAAAATTAGTGTTTTTAACCTATTTTTCTTTCAAAATCGAAAAACGATATGGAAAATGCACGCCAGAAAAAAACGATATGGGTATTTTGCGTTTCTCGGATTTTAACCCCCCCCCTAATTTGGGGTTTAACCCCCCCCCCCCCCCCACTCCGGACCAACTTGCCCATGTATGTATACAACTACAAATGATGACTATAATTGGGTGGTGGGGTGGAGGAATTTTACGATACGCCGCGCAAAAACCATGAATTTAAAGTTCGGATGGGGGATGGTAAATATTTTCCTACTCCCTTCCATCTGTGCCCATGTATGCTCCTCCTCCCTTAAAATTTTAAGGGCAAGGTTCCTGGATTTTTGGGAGCGAGGAGTGACAGTGATTTGTGTTGTGTTTTTTATACCCATAAAAAATTTTTAAGATGCTGAACAATTATATGAAGCCTATATTCGTTCCGCCAAAATCTCCTTTTTTAGGGTTGTTTGTTAGTATTGTATATACGAATACTGGGACATCCAAATTTCAAGGGAGAGAGCGTCCGGGTTGCCTCAAAATTTAAGGGTGGAGGCATACATGGGCAAGTTGGTCCAGAGTGGGGGTGGGGGTTAAACCCCAAATTAGGGGGGGGGGTTAAAATCCGAGAAACGCAAAATACCCATATCGTTTTTTTTCTGGAGTGCATTTTACCCATGTCGTTTTTTGATTTTGAAGGAAAAATAGGTTAAAAACACTAATTTTAGGTCAAAAAGCCTTTTTTATTGCATTTTTGAGCTTTTTATTGCTTAAAACATTCATTTTGACCTCAAAACTTAAGTTTGGAGGCAGTTAGAAGTCATTTTAAAGACATTTTTTTTTTCATTTTTCCAAAATCGGGGGGGGGGAGGTTAACTTTTTCTCCCCCCCCCCCCCACTTCTGAGTGGGGGGGGGGGGGTTAAACCCCCCTTCTCAGAATTTGGGGGGGGGGGTTAACCCCCCCCCCAACCCCCCCGTGCCCATGTATGGGTGGAGGACTGTCGGGATTTAGGGTATAATGTCCTCCCCCATATGTTTGCTTGCAACCCAAATTTAAAGGTGCAGTGCTGTCGGGTTTTTATGGTGTGTCTTTTTAACCCCCCTCCATATCTTGCAAGGTTGTGGTGGACTCGTTCTGAAGAGATTACGAAGAGCCTTATGTTTAAGCTTCAGCTTCAGCTTCATGAAGAGCTTCATTTACGCAGGAATTCATGATTTTTTCCGGCTTAATTAGAAGCGTTATTGCTTGGCGGGCGGGGGGAGCGAACGGGGCAGTTTTAACCACCAGCCCCGCCGCTTTAACACACACTGTTGTGGCGCGTCGGGGATTCAGGATAAGCGTAAAATAGGTGGAGATAGATAGTATTTGGGAGGAGGGGGATGTGTTTTTGTTGAATTAGTTTTTAGTTGAACCAAGTGCAGATTTTTGCCAAAGTTAGGGTTTTTCGGTTTGGGTCATTAGAAGGTAGTACAGGTTTTTGGTTCAGCTTGTTTGAAGTTACCTGCAATTAAAGAAGCAGCATTTCGGATTTTTTTTTAGGGCTATACCGTAGGAGTAGAGGAAAGGAGATTTCCCCGCCCTGAGTTGGGCGAGGGTTCTCCTGACCCCGCGAGGAAGATTTTCTTCCTCGTTGCTTATTGCTGGTGCTTTTGTTTGTAGTATTGGATTTATTGGAGTGTTGTTGATGTGGTTTGTGTATACCCGAACTTTCTAATTTGGGGAGAAGGGTTCCGAAATTGTTTTTGAGCTGCTTCAAAACCCTATTTTTAGCGTTTTTAGAAAGTATTGGGACTTTTTTTCAGCGTTTTTAATATTGGTATAGTGGGACCGCCTTAAATTTTTGGTGAGGGAGGGTTAGTTTTTGGTAGCCCTAAGTTTTATGGATTGTCGGCAGGGTTCGAAACTTTTTTTGGAGGAAAGTATGTATAACTCCCCAACCCCCTTTCCCCTTCCGCTTACCTATGCCCGAAATGTAAGTATGTTTGTGTATATATAAGGGGCCTTAATAACCACATTGTTGTAACCGGAGATCCATGATGAGCATAAAATATAGAGTAGATAGTTATATTTTGGACGGGGAATGTGTTTTTGTAGAATTAGTTTTTACTTTAACTGAGGGCAGTTTTTGGAAAAGTTAGGGTTGTTGGCGGTTTTTCAGTTTAGGTGATTCGCTAGTTGAACAGATTAAATTTGGTTTAGACTGTTTGAAGTTACCAATGTAGGTAGGTGTTAGTTATTCCCCCCTTTCTTTTACCAAAAATAAAATAAGCCAGATTTTTTCATCACGTTTTTTTTAATTTTCGTGGAGAAAAAGAAATTGTTCCAATATTAGTTGTTGGGAAATATTCCTTGCCTTATACAGTCGAAAACATTTATATAAGCAATCAAAAACCTGACTTTTTTCCGTTGCACTGTGCGGAAAGCTCACCGGAGCTATTTGAAGTGGACATCACCTCCGTATAGTCTACTAACCCGCACTTTCTAGACGTGAAAAGCTGCCATAGGGATATGATGCGGCTGAATATCACTGAATTGTCAGATTAGATTTCAATTTAATTACACTCGCCTATTTTAGCGTACATATAGTAAAAATCATACGTGGACAGGAGAGGGGGTGGGGGAGTTATACCCCCAAAAATCCCTATTATAGCCCACACCCCGGCCCCCCCAAAAAACTTGGGCGGTCCCAGTACTTAAAACGCTAAAAATGGGATATTTGAGGTGTACCCCCAAAAAAATTTTTGGGACCCTCCCCCCAAATTCCGGGGGTCCGGTGTACCCCCCAAAATCCGCCTACCTATGATAAAAATGTGGATTGTAGTAGTCATGTAGGTGAGAACGGTCTGGGAAGCTAGGGGGTGGTTACCCGGGGTAAATCGAATTTTGAATTCTAGAGAGGGGCCAGGGGTAAAAAATTCGGAAATTCGGGGGATGGGGGCCCCTAGATTTTCGTCTAGGGGGGGGGGTCCCAAAATTTCGAGGCTAGGGGGGTGGAGTGGACCACACCCTGCCCCCTCTTTTCTCACCTATGATTGTAGTGTAGAATAAGGAAGTGGGCAGGGGTTCCGGAGTTAAATTGTCAAATTTTAATTCAATCTCACCTATCTGATAGCGTAAAGTAGTAGGGCGTGTAGGACGTATATAGTAAAGAGATATGACTGAAAATAGTGGGATGGGACCGGAGTTAAATGATTTCCTCGACTGGTGGCTAGGACATCATAGGAGGGAGGGGACGGGGTTGGGAGTCAGTCGATTGGTTCCTCCCTGGCTTTGTCTTAAGACATCGATTAGATCGTCGTTACTAGATACGGGAAAATGAGTCAGAGTCATTATTAAATACACGTGAATGTGACTCATTCTAAAGTTAATGGAGCACTGGTTTAAATTTAAAACGAGTCGCAGTCACGTATGTTTTGTACGGAGTGCGGCTCATTTTTCCGTAGTAAACGAGGAGGAGCTGATGTGGCGGGGCGTCACACGTCTCGGGAGCGTCAAGCCGTTTAATGGGCGTTGTTAGCGGTTCACTCGATCCCGCCTCGGTGTTTGTACGGCAAGACGAGGGGATAGGTGAGCCGACCGGGCGAGACAAGGGATCGTAAAAGGAGCGATTTAAGGGGACCTTATCGCCATCGTTGGTGTTGGGGGGGGGGTGGTTTTTTTGGTGTTTTTTGGAAAAAGAGGGTATGTGGAGAGATCCACCCCCTTTTTCTTGCTTTTTTGGGCGGAAAATTTAAGGCCTCACGTTAGTTTGCGGGGGCGGCGGGGGGGGGGGGGGGCCCCCCCCCCCCCCGTGTTTGTCTTCGCCCGGGGAAAAAAAAAAAAGGAGGGGGGGCGGGCGGTGGCGCGGTGTTTGTAAAAAAAAATTTTTTTTTGACTCCTGTTCTCGGAATTTTAAAACTTAAGAATGAGTTCCCGGAATTTCAAAATACAAGAAACGCAGTGTTATCTTGTTATCATGTTTGTTTTCTGGGTGCATATTAAAATTTTTTTTTTATTTTGAAGGAAAAATCATTTCGAAAACGTGTAATTTTAAGTGAATTTTTGAGCCTTTTTTGCTAAAACATTCATTTTGGTCTCAAAACTTAAGTCTTTTAAAGACATTTTTTTCGTCAATTTGCAAAAAAATGGGGTTTAATATTTTTCCTCCTAGTTCGCTCTTTTTGAGAAAGGACTTATTTTTTTGGAAAATACGAACATTAGCCTCGGACACGGCTGTAACCAAAACCAGTATATACCGACAGAAGGACGGAGCTGCATTGAAATTCAGGGCTTGTTTAAAATTAATTATATTTTTCTCTGGGGTTTAATGTTCAACAACAAGCGGGGCGTTACCCCTGTTGTCCACTGTCTACGGCTTATAGGGTAAGTCGGACATATATATACAGACCTGTGCACGGTCTGGAAATGCACCCGGCTTTATTGGAGGATTTGTCCCCATAGGTGAGAAAGGGGGAGGGGCAGGGTGGGGTCCACCCCCCCAGCCTCGAAATTTTGGGACCCCCTTCTAGATTTTGAAATCTGACACCCCCCTCCCTCCTCGGGAAAATTTTAGGTACCTTTTTTATACTAAATTTTCTTCCAAAAACGTGAATTTTCATCAGATATTCATGCTTTTACACCCTTTTTATACATGAATATGGCTTTTTATTCAATAAAATGTAGTATTATCCTATAAAAAGAACAATTATTAAAGTTATTATGGTTTAAAACTGTTTTGCTTTGGACACCGGACCCCACCTGACCCCCCTCTAGATTTCAAAATTTCGCATCCTGGGTCGACCCCCCCTAAAAAGCTTGGGGGGGGGTCTGGACCCCCTGGGACCCCCCTCCTAGAATTCAAAATTCGATTTACCCCGGGTAACCACCCCCCTAGCTTCCCCGACCGTTCTCACCTATGTTTGGCCCCCCGTTTTATTGCCCCCCCCCGCCAAAAAATGAAAAACTACCCTAAAATTATGACGCCATTTTTGACCTATGATGACGCCATCATCGAGAATTTTTCGCAGTTTTTAGCCTATTTCAATGTATTTTAAGCAATTTTAGACCTATTTTTACCTTATTTTCGCTTTTGGATTGAGGAATTAATCTTGATTCAGAAGGAGGAGACGGGGACTGTGGCAGTAAAATCCAGAAAACATATTATTATAGTGTTTTCTAAATTTAGTGTACCCATTCCAGTGGCGTGGCCAGGATTTCATTTGTGGGGGGGGCGGTCTGGAGGGGGGAGAAAACAGAAGCGGCGCGTCACAGAAGGGTCACAGAAACAGAAAGGTCACAGAAGCGGCGCGAAGTGCCGCCGCCTCCGCCGCGTGGCGGCTCCAGCCGACGGGGTGTCTGGGAGCTGTCCGTCCAGCCACCGGAGCCGGAGGCGAAATTTTTTAAAAATATGTACTAAAAATTGCTTAGAAATCGTCCCTTGGTGTTCGCGTGAATATACATTCTACTTTTTTTTTACGTTATTTCTATACAATTTTGTCTAAACTTCAAAATTAATCTGGCGATGAAATTTTATATAGCAAAACTATAATACATTGTGATTGTCTGACGTCTTTATATTTTGCGCATGATTGTGGTTGAAGTTATGCGACCTTCCCGTGTAGCGGGTAAATTTTTTATATTGAATAATTTATGTTTTTAGAATGCAATTTATGGTTTTTGAATTTTTTGTATTAAATTTTTATAACACAATATTCGAAAAGTAAAAAAGGAAACCCACACAATGACAATGACACGCTTCGCCAAAAAAAGGGGGTGAAGAGAGGCGAACTAATCCACAAATATAAAACCGTTGTTAAGGAGTTTAAAAGCTCTTATCAAACCTATATACCTCATAATATAAGTTTTAACATTGTTATAGTATTGCCATTCAATTTCTAAGGAAAAGGCATATGCCTTCATGGGCGTAGCCAGGATTTGGGGCCGGCGGGGGGGGGGGCGGCGCGGAAACGGGGTCCTCGGCTGGGGCTGCCGGCGGCGGGATGCGCCTCGCCCTGCGCGGGGCGCGCGGGTTGCCGCGTTCTGTTTGTGTTTGTGCCGGGGGGCGGGGGGGGGGGGCGGCGCGGACGGGCGGGTCCTCGCGCTTGCTGCTGGCTTCTCGCTGGCGTGCGGGATGCTGGAGGTTCTTCCCTGGACGCGAGTGGCGCGCGTGTGCTTTATTTTGCCCTATGCGATTACCCTGTTTGTTGTGTTTGTGCTCCCCGCTTATATAAATAATACACTGCTTAAATATAAATTAATACACTGGTAAATTTATTAAACTAAATTATTAATGAAAAGGTACACGGGGTTGTTTAATTCTAAACTTAAAATTACTTGCTTATGGACAAATTAAAAACTTAATGCTTCTAAAAACTTAAAGTATAAAATAATACTAGTGTAAAAGGCTTTAAAAGCAAATTAACACTTAGTTTTAATTAAATTTATTTTTCCTGAGCCTAAGCAAAACCTTGAAATCGAGCGAAATTTGTATTGTAATGCATTTTTTAATAATGTTTTATTAAAAAATCTAATTTTTGTTATCAATGGTTTGTAATGTTTTAAATAATACGATTTGTTTATTTTTATTCCGCTGTGCTAAACTTTATGGTTTTGAAAACTCAGTATAAAACATTCTTAGTTAGTTTTAAATGCTTTAAAAATTATTCAAAGCTTTGTTTTAATTAAATTTATTTTCCTAAGCCTAAGCAAAACCTAAAATCAAGCTAAATTGTATTATGATACATTATTAAATAATGCTTTTTTAAAAAAAATGTTGATATTTTTATTATTTACAGGTTGTACGTAATGTTTTAAATTATAAAATTGTTTATTTCCATTCCGCTGCGCGCCTCACTCGTCGGTTTATCGCGTTGCGTTAGAAGGGCGGAAAGAATACCTTCCAGCATAATATCTTCTGCGACGCACAGCGAGAAGTTATTTTTTCCGAAGATATTTTACTGGAATGTATTTTTGCAAAAGTTATTATTGCAGAAGAGATTCTTTCCGAAGACATTATGCAGAATGTATTTTTTCCGGACACCAATCCTAAACGTTATAAAAGCTCTAAAAAAATTTTTTCGCGCTTCGCGCGGAGTGTTTATTAGCTTGTTTATGTCACATATTTAATTATTTTCCGATTATGAAATTAAAATAAGTCTATAAAACCAAGAAAAAAATTTTTACAAATAATTTGATACCTTGAAAATTTCAATTTCCAAAATCTTAACAACTGAAAAAAGAGTACATTGAATTCAGCTGAGCAATGCAAAATGCTAGAAAATGTTTTTTAAAATTACTTCTTCTAACCTTTAAAGTTTTAATCCCACTATATAACAATCTAAAGAGGTGGGTCCATCGTATCAAGATTACAAAACAAAGTAACACAAATTTGAAAGTGAAGACCAATTAAAACATTAAAAATGGGGTGGGTCCAGTGTGGTCATACCAAGATTAGAAAACAAAAACAAACTACCACAAATTTCGAAGTGGAGAGTATATAATTATTCGAGCGCCTTGCGGAGCGAAGCGCGAGAAAAATTTTAAAAAATTGGCCCTTCTAGACCCCAAAATTTTTAACCTTGGTGACCCAAAAGGGGGAAGTCTACGTCTAACCCCAAATTTTTCCTTTTGCCGACACAAAAAGGGGGGTCTAGATCCCCTAGACCCCCCTAGCTACACCCATATATGCCTATCATCTATCAATCGATCGAAATTAAAAAAACTAGCATTCATAAAGCATCCCGCGAGGCGGGAAAAATTTTAGTTTTTTTTGGGTATTTTTATGTTTATAGAACGCATCAGGACTGTTTCTGAATTAATATTTTAAAAAAAAATTTTTTTCTCCCAAAAATCAAAAAACGTAAGGGTCCCTCCCCATATGTGTTTTTGGTTAGGTCCTCTAGGGCCCCCCTAGTGGACCGACCCCCCCCCCCCCGGTCGGTCCACCCCCGGGTGGAAGGCCAAAATTTTTTAGGGGGGTCCGGACCCCCTGGCTTTTAGGGGGTCGACCCCGGGTGCGAGATTTCAAATTTGGGGGGGGGGGTCAGGGGGTCCGGTTTTTTAACAAAGTTTTTTTAAATCAATAATTTAAGTGTTTTTAGGTTTAATATTAAATTTTATATGCTAAACCAACCTATTTAAGCTAAAAAGTCTATTTAAACACTGTTTTTAACTAAAAAACCGTGTTTTTTACAGTAAATAAAAAATTATACTTCCAAATTGGTCGGGAGGGAGGGAGAGAAGGGTTAGGCCGGACCGCTCTCGAGCTTTGGGGGGAGGAGGGCCCCCTGGATTTTTTCTGGGGAGGGGGTTTGAAATTTTGGCTCTAGGGAGGGGGGTGGAATCCTCTGTCTCCCCCCCCCCAAAAACACCTTGAAAAAATCCAGCTTCGCTGGATTTCGGGGGTGGGGCGGCTGTTCCCCCTCCCCCCTATCCCACCCACTGGCTACGCCACTGACCCATTCAGTTATATAAATATAGGTAAAATACATAACCCTAATTTAAGTTTAAAAATCCCTTTTTTTGCACTTTTGAGTTTTTTTTATAACTAAAAAGACGCATTTAGCTTCTAAAAACATATTTTTTATCATTTTTTTAATTTAAAAGGGGGTTTACCTACCCTTTTTCCCTGTGTCCATATAGGTGAGAACGGTCCCGGCAGTTGGGGAGGGGTGGTGGTTACCCGGAGTAATTGAATTTTGAATTCTAGGAGGAGCATCCCAGGGGGTCCGGACCGGACCCCCTAGCTTTTTAGGGGGGGTCGACCCGGGGTGCGAAATTTTGAAATCTAGAGGGGGGTCAGGTGGGGTCCGGTGTCCAAAGCAAAACAGTTTTAAACCATAATAACTTTAATAATTGTTCTTTTTATAGGATAATACTACATTTTATTAAATAAAAAGCGATATTCTGGTGTAAAAACATGAATATGTGTTAAAAATTCACGTTTTTAGAAGAAAATTTAGTATAAAAAAGTACCTAAAATTTTTTCGAGGGGGTAGGGGGTCAGATTTCAAATTCCGGAAGAGGGCCAAGGGTAAAAAATTCGGAAATTTGGGGGGAGGGGGCCCCTGGATTTTCGTCCAGGGGGGGGGGTCCCAAAACTTCGAGGCTAGGGGGATGGACGGACCCCACCCTGTCCCCCCTTTCTCACCTATGCCTGTGTCATTATAGATTTGCCATGTGATAGACCTCACCAAAGCCTCCTTAGGTGTACCCCTCATCTGTTTTTTAAATGTTTGGTACATAAATTGTAGTCGTTTATTGATATTATTATATTATTATTATTATTTTCATTATTAATGAAAATAATAATTATTATTAGGTTTCATACAGATAACATTATTCGGTTTCATACAGATATTAGGTTTCATACAGATACAGTGCGCTGTAATTTACTTACTGTTCAAAAAGTTAGATAAGCACTGTTTTGTTACATAATTAGTACCCTATACACAATTATGTTTTAAAAACGTATAGATATTTTGTATTGTATAAGAAAAAGAAATCATAAACGAAGTTGTTATCAAGGATAAAGGAGAGCGTGAAATTGACAAATCTATTGTTTTGCTTCAGCGTGCGCGAGACAGCAATTTTTTTAGTGAGATTCAGTTTCTTCCATCATTATCTCTTTTTTATTTTCAAAAATGCTACTTAACGCATTTAATTCCCGGATACAAACGGCTTTATAGGTATATAAGTAATTTAGCGCAATGTAGTTAAAGCGTTGCAGCGGTTTTTTTTTCTTAAAGTTATTTTTGACACGGTCGGATGATTTTGTTTCCTTTTCTTTGATTAGTCCGAAGGTTAGCAACGACTGTTTTCCCCGTAGGGGTCGCGTAAAAATGACGTTTTTTTATTTTTAATATATATATATATTTATATCGCCGCGGAAAAATAGCCCGACCAATTGGGTTATTAATTAATAATCGATATAAAAAAATAAAATAATAAAACGATTGATATCGCTGGTGTTAAACTATATTAATCTGTTGCTATAAATACAAAGTCACACCACAGCGGGTATAAAATATATCAGAAATAATTGTTTGGGTTTTGAACACATGCATCATCATAACGAGCAGGGATTTCACGGTTTAAAAGTAAATAAACTTAAAAAAATTTATATGTTAATTTGAGAAGCAGTTAATTGTTTTGGTGCGCGTTGATTTTGCTTATTTTTAGCGATTTAAAGCGCTGTAAATTAGTTAATTTTTGTTTAAAACGGGATAATAATCGGAAAACTGTGCGAATCACAAGTATAGAAAAATTATGAACATGGATGAACAAGGGGGAGGGTAAGGTGGGGTCGTGGCGTCCACCCCCCTAGCCTCGAAATTTTGTGGGTACCCCCTTAGGAAAAATCTAGGGCTCCCCCCCACCCCTCCCCTCAAATTTTCGAATTTTTTACCACTGACGCCCCTCTAGATTTGAAATCTGACCTCCCTCCCCTCTCGAGAAAATTTTAAGTACCTTTTTTATACTAAATTTTCTTCCAAAAACGTGAATTTTTTAACACAAATTCATGTTTTTACATCCTTTTTATACCTAAATATCGCTTTTTATTCAATAAAATGTAGTATTATCTTATAAAAAAACCATATTACACCTTTAATGGTTTAAAAGTTTTTTGCTTCGGAAATTGGACATCACCTGACCCCCCTCTAGGTTTCAAAATCTTCCACCCGGGTCGACCCGCCTAGAAAGCTAGGGGGTTTGACCCCCCTAGGAACCCCCTAGATTTGGAAATGTCATTTACCCGGAGTAAATACCCTCTTAGCTTTTTGACCTTGTTCGTCTATGTTTATGAATCCACAAATAAACGATTTGAAACGTTTTGGGTAGTCTTTTACACCTTAAAGGATTTCACTACTTCTTTTGTCTGAATATAGCCAAAGAAACGTAATTTTCTTGGTTATAATACGAAATATTTGAAATTTCACCACAAAAAACATTACAGAATTTCAAACAAAATTTAGTTGCAAGGTTTTGTTTTTTTTAATTCCACTGCGATTTTATTTGCCTTTGCATAATAACACTGCTTCTCAGGTCTTGACAAACACTTAATGTCTTAACTTGTAAATACAATTCTACGAGTTTTCTCGTTAATATTTCCGCTTTGGTGCAATAATACACTAATTTTTCATGTATTTTATGTCAACAAAACTTGAATTTTGTTTATTTTATACTTATTTTAGTGAAACCAATCGCTTGGACCAAGGCATGGTGCTGGAACTGTGGCACAAGGGCATGATCTGGGACAATATGATCGGGGTGCACTTTATCCCTCTTATGACCATTAATTATTCTGATGTGGTGAGTTGCGGGCATTTAGTTTAATTTATACTTTATTATTGTTGTTAATGTTTTATGTAATGACCGTAAGTGCCTAAAGTGGGCGGTGCAAGTGTAACCCCCCTTCTTCCCTTTTCGAGGACGTCTCTTCCCCTGCAAACCCCACCTCACTGACAGTATAAGATCCATGGCTACAACCAGCAAAGGCAGCCAAATTTTCTGAAGGAATCACCTAAGGACAGTGGCGTGCCCAGGATTTCATTTCGGGGGGGCGGTCTGGGGAGGGGTACATACTAACCCTGAGGGGGGGTCTGGGGGGCGGCAGCCCCCTAGAAATGGGGGGCCTGGGCCTGGGGGGCGAGAGCCCCCAGCGGGGTCAAGGGGCAGAGCCCCTTGTCAGGGGGGTCCGGGGGGCAGAATGCCCCCCGGGGGAGAAAATTTTTAATTTAAGGCGCTAAAATACACTAGAAATTTTAATTCCAGATGATAATTAAAACAAAATTTAAGGTTTTTTTTATTCCTATCCATTTAAAACATGTGTTTAAAACGTTAATAAAAGGTTAATAATGTTTATAGTAGTTTTATTTAACATGTATGCTTTAACTATTGAGCGGCAAAATCGATTTGAAATTGAAAAACTGAGATAAATTGTCAATTTAAACTACCCGCGAAGCGGGGAAAATTTGGTTTTTTGACTATTAATATGCTTTTGGAAGGCATCAGGAAAGTTTCTGTATTAATATTTAAGAAAACAAATTTTCTCTCCCAAAATTCAAAAAACGTAAGGGTCCCCCCTTACGAAAAAATCCGGCTTCGCCGGATTTCGGGGGAGGGGGGGCGGCCGCTCCTCCCCGACCCCCCCCCCTGGGCACGCCACTGCCTAAGGACAGCTGTTAATGCAAACAACCAACCCCATCCGTCCTCCTTTAAAATGCCCATTTTTGGCGTTCTCTACACCTTGTACCTTCTCTCCATACCCCGAAACTATTTTTAAAATTTTTAAGTTAATATTGGAAAAATTAATGCGTTTACAAAAAATTTAAACAAGATTTTAAAATAATTCGTACTCTTTATTTATTTAAACAATTAATTTTGGTGCTTTTTGATTGCTCCAGAGCTCCGGGGATCATTAGCGGTATCTGTTTCGTATTGTAGTACCTTGAACTGTATGTAATGGTATTATATGTAAGGACATTTTCGTTTCAGGAGGGCTCCGGAAAGTGGCTGCAAATGGACACGGAGTTGGACGTCCGTAACGGAGAAGTCGTGGGCACGAAGACACCCAGCGGTCACAGCATCCTCGTAGACGCCCGTTTCGAGCTACCATTCGGTGAGTGTTTTTATTTTATTTATTTGTTTTTTTTTATTGTTAATTTTTCTTATGTCCGTAGAATGTAGGAATAATTGTATTATAACTATGATAATTGTATTATATTGTATTATAATAATTATACTACATGTAATTAATTCAGAAAATTAGTGTATTGTAACTTATCTTGTTTTTGCAAGATTTTATTTTACATTTTTTGTCAACATTTTTTAATTCTTTAGGATTACCGCAGTCAGAGCGGGAAGCATTACAGAAAAAACTGGAGACTATGAATAGGATCAAAGACGAGGAGGTAAGCTTTAAGTGTGTAATTATACATAACAAACGTATCTCAGTTATTTAGTATTATTACGTATTCTATTTATAAATTGTATTATATATTTATATATTGTATATATTATATGAGTTAGTTAATAAGTTTTTTCCGAGGGGAAATAACTTTTGGATTATGTGATTCTTCTTATATTCTTAATGCTGTGTTGCATTTTGTTATTGGTGCTTTTAATTGGGAAAAATATTACAATATTTTGTTTTGATTATTAAAATAAAACCAGGTAAATAGCGATTAAAATCTTTCATAAGCAGTAAGTATTCGCTTCCAGATATACAAATGACCGACTTTGAAGTTTGGGAGGAGTGGGGTAACCTTGGTATAGATGAACAAAGGGGGGTAGGGTGGGGTCCACCCCCCCTCTAGCCTCGAAATTTTGGCCCCCCCCCTTAGAAAAAAATCCAGGGGGCCCCCCTCTCCCCAAGTTTTCGAATTTTTTACCCCTGACCCCCCTCTAGATTTTGAAATCTGACCCCCCCCCCCCCCTCGAGAAAATTTTAAGTACTTTTTTTATAAGAAATTTTATTGCAAAAACGTGAATTTTTAACACAAATTCATGTTTTTACACCCTTTTTTATACCTAAATATCCTTCTTTTTATTTAATACTAATAAAATGTAAGTATTATCCTATAAAAAGAACTATTATTAAAGTTATTATGGTTTAAAACTGTTTTGCTTTGGACACCGGACCCCACCTGACCCCGCTCGAGATTGTGTCAAAATTTCGCACCCCGGGTCCGATCCTCCCAAAAAGCTGAGGGGGGGCCCCAGACCCCCCTTTGACTCCAGATTTTGAAAAGTCATTTACCCGGGGTAAACACCCCCCCTAGCTTTTTGACCGTGTTCATCTATGAACCTTGGAGTGGGGTAATTTCCAGTATCCTGGCCTGCACGTGGTGGGAATACAAAACGAATCGAAACAACATCTTTCAATGCTTCAGCTTCAAATCAGGAACAAGTCAAAAGCAGATGAATTCTGGCACCTTTTTGCCAACACTGGCGACATAAACGCTCACTCCTCTTTATGGTTTCTCCCATAGAAGATCGTAGAGGGGAAGCAGTAGCGGACATAATCGTAAACTTAAAACACGCAATACTCAACACAAATACACCAACACGCAAACCAACAGCAACTAATCAACAACAAACATCTCCAGACATCACAACAATCTCAGCAAACATCAACAGCACCCACTTATGGTAAACACTACATGCACTCAATTCAGACCACCTACCAATACTCACAATACTTAACATGAACACACACAAACAACAACATTCACAAATTACAAAAAAGCGAACTGGCAAGCCCTCACTGCACATATAGAGAAGACAACATACAAACACTCCCACCCACCACGTCACATTAAGCACACAAACAGGCCACTACCACAACATATCATACAACTCACACAACACCGCAACGCTCTCAGACAAGCAGACTCCAAACATCCAGACATACAACAGCTAAACAAAAAATTACAAAAACAAATAGCAGAACATAAAGCAAACATCTGGCAGCAACACATCACAAAACACTTTACCCACAAACACAACTCTTAACAATAAAACACAATACAAAAGAAGGTGTTGCGTTGTGGGTAGCCTGTTCGAAAGGGTCTTTTAGGAGGGTAACTAGACTGGAGCTGGATATGTTTAGGGGGAGATTGGTAACTTGGTATAAAAATTTGTTTCTAATATAATAAGCGGAATTTACACAAAGAAACTCTTTCTTTATTCAGAAAATTAGCACAAAAAGGGCGAAGCTCTGAAGCTCTACTCCTAGTCGCCGGAGAACATCCCTAATACATAAATAATATATAAGGCTTTAACGTAGGGTAGTGCTAGTTAAAGAAAAAAATTTTATATTAAGCTCAATGTCAATTTAAAAGCAGGTGTTATTTGTTAAATGTCCTGATTAAATAAATTACATAATATAGTCTTTGATTAAAGGGGAAAACTACATGTACGTGCAAAATGAATTTAATGACTTTTGAAATAACAAGAATTTGTTTTATTTTTATGATTTCAGGGAACCCGTTACCTTTTTTTAAAAAAAATTTTCAAGTATAGAATCATCGTATTTCTATGCTTTGAGGATATATTTAGACCGCACTACAATTTTATGGACACAACATTTTCTCATCTTTAGTTAATGATTGTCTAGCTCTCATTGATCATGTAAAAACTTTCATTGAAAGTTTGAAATAAATCGTTAGTGTAACACTTCCCGTCTAAAAGAACAACAAACGTGGCCAGATAAGTATATAAAAGTAGTTGCAGCGATCCACTCTGATTTTTTTTGACGGAAAGGTGGGTTATACCCGACACCCCGAATTTCGGGGGGAGGTCTAAAAAGTATTTTTTGTGTATTTCAAATTACCTAATTACCCCAGATTTTTGTGTATTTTAAATTCCCCAATTACCCCAGTTTTAGTGTTTTTAGTTTTAGGACCTCCCGAATATTTTTTTGAAGGGGGGAACCCTTCCCTAAAAAAACACCGTCAGGATACCCTAAAATTTAGGGTGCAGGTGTCGGCAGGGTTCCAGATTTTTATAATTTCCCCCTCCCCCATTTTCGAAAATTTTAAGCTATCAAATTGTTTGTAAAAAATTTTTTCTTTGTTTAAATAACTTATTTTTATTGAATAATAGGAAAATAATGGAGCATGTGACATAAACAAGGTAATAAACACTCCGCGCGAAGCGCAAAAACTTTTTTTTAGTCGATTTATAACGTTTAGGATTTGGACCGCCCTGGACACCCCTTTCCGAAATCTTGGCTACGCCCATGGAGATGACGTATTCTTCTTATCTTAATTAGACAGTTTACGTCCTTAATTTTTGTTTTTAAGAGGGAAAAATAACTCGGGTCAAATTAAAACCAAAAAAAAAAACATTTTGGCGGATAATGGGGCCTTAATTAAGGGGAAAAACTGAAAGCGCCGTCTAAAACGAGGGCACTAACAGATCGTCGTTACTTTAACATAACGAGTCAGATTCGTCATAAAATACTAGTAACTGTGACTCATTTTATTATTGAACACTCAAATATTGTGAAGTGTACGAGTCAGAGTTACGTTGATTGTAAATGATTGTGACTCTTTGTGTCAGAGTAAGGACGAGATATCTCACAGCTGATTCGAATGGAGAAACACTTTTAGCACTTGCTATATATACACACACACGGGAAGTTAATGCTTTCTGTCGGCTGTTTTTAATGTCTACTGGCTATTCGGGATCCCCCGTTTTGACTGATAACTAGGGCAGAATGAGTCGAAAGGATTAGGAGATAGTTGCGATTGTGATTGGTTTTTGTATGTATAATAGAGAAGGGGCGGAAATTAATAGCTCGGAAAATGAGTCGCAAAGCCTGTCGTTACGTAATGACCGAGACTTATTTAAGTTTAATTGATTTTTCTATTTGCGGGAGGTGCCAATGTCAAAGTTTTTCAACGAGTCGAAAAACTATAGCTGTGTGATTGTGATTATTACCTACTGGGACTTAAAAGGATTACTGTAATATTTGCGGGGGGTGTTGTAATAGATTTCTTAAAATCAGAATGTACATCAACAACAGTGTTGATATAGGGTATCAGGTGGTAATATGGAATATCCATCGCCGGCCCGCTTCAGTTATAAAAAAATCAATTGTTTTTACGTTAGGTGGGGGATGTAAGTTTTTAAAAATAAGTCGCAAATATTGTTGTGGACGTAATGACCGCTCGCGCTGACTTATAAGTTACTTCTGTACTTTTAATAAGGTAGTTATAGACTCAGACCTGTGCACTGCCCCCCCCCCCTCTCCGGGGATTGGGGGGGGGCAATTTCAAAATGGGGGGCAACTTTTTTGAAACGGGGGGCAATAAAACGGGGGGCAAGCAGGAGAGAAAGAAAAAGAAGGGGAAAAAAGGAAAAAAAGAAGGGAAAAAGGGACAAAAAAGCAAAAATAAGGTAAAAATAGGTTTAAAATGGCTTAAAATACATTGAAATAGGCATATTTGTTGTTAAAACATATTTTCTAAGTTTTTTCTGAAAGTTTGAGCGAAATCGCCTCGCTCAAATTTTTTTTATAATGCGTTGAATGTGCGCGGTTTTAGCGATTTTTGCGAATTTTTATCACGCTATGCACTGTCCGAATTATTTATTTTGTTTTGCTTCCTGCTCGAAGTGCGTACGATATTAATTATATATTAAATGTCCGCCAATTTTTATTCCTTACTTTTAACCTAAAAATTTTTGGGGGGGGTTGACCCCCCGGGGGCTAGGGGGGCCAAACACGAATGCCGAAATTTTTTTTTTCAAAACCATCAAAAAATGGAAAATTTACAACATATGACGAATTTTGATATATCGTTTGTGTAAAAAAAAGCTAATATGAAGATTACAATAAGCTGTCAAAAATTACGATTTTAAAATTTGGAAGCATTCCAAGGGGAAGCCCGTATGCTGGCAGTAGCAAACCTCTAAATTAAAAACTTTTCCAAAAAAATAAGCTTAAAAGTTTATTTTTTTCGAACTTCCAGATTATTTTGTTAGAAAAACATATTTTCAAAAATAAAATCCTACTACAAAATTACCAATTATGGCAGCTAAAAAATGCTCTTTTTTAAGTGTGTTCTTACTTGCAAACATGTTTTTCCGTTTGTCAACACAAAAACAAATTTCTATAACTATGTCTCTCCAATATCCCAATGTAATTTTTTAAAGTACTGCTATTTTTCGTGTAAAAACTTTGAATCCGCGGTCTGGTCTGAATTGCGTCATTTTAATTGCGGAAGAGCCAATAAAAATCATCAGTTATGACGTTTTGACGAAAATTTATATTGCGTTTTCATGGGGTTATTTGGACCATTTTCTAATATTTAAAATCAAAATAAATTAATAAAATTAAAACTATTTTTTAAAGTTTATTATTCTTGTGAAACTTTTTAATTTTTGACAGCTTATTGTAAGCTTAATATTAGGTTTTTTTACACAAAAAATATATCAAAATTCGTCATATGTGATAAATTTTACATTTTTGATGGTTTTGAAAAAAAAATTTAAAAAAAAATTTTCGGCATTCGTGGTTGACCCCCCCCCTAACCCCCGGGGGGTCGGTCCACCCTAAAAAAAAAATTTCGGTCAAAAGTAAGAAATAAAAATTGGCGGACATTTAATATATAACTATACGATCAATATTGTACACACTTCGAGCAGGAAGCAAAACAAAATAAATAATTCGGACAGTGTATTAACGTGGCCAAAATTCGCAAAAAATCGCAGAAACCGTGCGCATTCAACGCATTTTAAAAAATTTTGAGCGAGCTTATTTCGCTTAAACTTTCAGAAAAAACTCAGAAAAATATGTTTTAACAGTATACCAAGCGGCGTTTCTTATCTCGTACTTATAAAAAAGTTTTGTTTTTTTTGGGACCAGGTTTTTTTCACCGCATCGGTTGTAGTGATGGCGTCATCGAAAAACATTTTTTCAAAAGATAGCCAAGAATCTAAACTATGCTCCCATATATGTCCCGCAGGCATTCTAACCGCCGTTATGGATATATAACCAGACCTGTGCACTGCCCCCCCCCCCGGGGGTTTAAACGGGGGGGGGGCAATTCCAAAACGAGGGGGCACGGGGGGGAACTTTTTTGAAACGGGGGGGGGGCAATAAAACGGGGGGGGGGCAAGCAGGGGGAGAGAAAAAAAGAAGAGAAAAGAGAAAAAAGGGACAAAAAAGTGAAAATAAGGTAAAAATAGGTCTGAAATGGCTTAAAATACATTGAAATAGGCTAAAAACTGCAAAAAAAATTGCGATGATGGCGTCATCATAGGTCAAAAATGACGTCATAATTTTAGGGTACTTTTTTTCATTTTTTGGCGGGGGGGAGGGCAATAAAACGGGGCGGGGGCAAATCCTTCAATAAGACGGGGGGGGGGTTTCCAGACCGTGCACAGGTCTGTATAACATTTCAAAGTTCGAGTTTTGTCGCCAGTCCGCATCATTTTTGTATAGACTATAGAGTTGCCTATTTGCGTTGCGACACACCTTAAAGGAGTAGTTTCACACTTCCCAGGCCGGACTTTATTGATTATGATTATATTATGTCGATATTGATTCGCGCTAATTTAAGGCTTCGTTAAACACGTTCGGGTAGAAAGTGTAATTTAAACAAAAAATGGAAACGCCTGAATTTTTTATCGGGGAATGACAAATTAAGTTTATAAAATAACTTTTTTTTGTCACAGTTGCGTTTGGCATTTTTTATTATCCCCATGCTAGCTGGCTATACTTATATGGCTGCTATTTTTCAAATTTATGAATTACAGTTTGTAGAAATA
Source organism: Microlaimidae sp. YZB2_3 (assembly GCA_030248175.1). Lineage (NCBI taxonomy): Eukaryota > Metazoa > Nematoda > Chromadorea > Desmodorida > Microlaimidae > Microlaimidae sp. YZB2_3. Next base: position 4,655 of record JASAMX010003272.1, on the reverse strand, counting down.
GCAACAGGGGCTAAAAAAACTTTTTAAAGCATTAAAAGAAAATTCGGGTTGATATACATGTAAACGACATATTTTTGTTTTTACAAATGGTACTACTAGTTATTGTAAATCTCATGCAAATTGATATTAATATTAGTATATACTTTCTTAACTTAATGTACCCTAATTTCAGTATTAAGTTAGCAGTTTAGGTTAAAAATTTACCTATTTTTAAAAAAATGAATGCCTATTTGTAAAAACGGTGGCATATTGTAATAAAAACATACGCCATATCATATCAGTCAGTATTTGTAGTAACATTGCAGATTGCAGTATTCTTCAATATACCGTCGTCACTACTCTGACATAAAGAGTCACAATCGGCATAAAATCAACGTGACTCTGACTGATTTTGTTTAGATGTTGGTGTGTTGAGATATAAAAAGAGTCACAGTTACGAGTATTTTACGACGCTTCTGACTCATTGTTTCAGAGTGACGACGCGGTGTTTGTTACTCCTATTTTTTCAGCTGGTGTCAGGGCTTAATTAATTCACTTTGGTTTTTAAGTTTTAATTAGTGAGTTAAAAGGGAAAGTACAACCCGGGTCATGCATAAGTGGAAAATCGCAAAATTTTGATATTAACACGGGTACCCCATTTTAGGATTATAACAAATTTACTATCTTTTAAAAGCTTATAAAAATATAATGTTTTAAAACTATATTTTTCTGGGTAAAATTGTAGTATTCCCCCGAAATCTGGTAAATTAAATTTCCAAAAAAATAAGACATTTTTTATTAACTTTTTAAATTTCCTTTTTAGGAAATCTCTTCAAAAAACAACGAAAGAACGAAATAATAGAAAATGTTGTTTTTTTTAAATGTTTTTACTTTATTTAAAATGTTTGAAAAATCAAAATAATCCTTAATTTATTTTTTACAACGTTCCAGTGCCGGCACCGGTCAAGATAGCGGCATCGGTGCATCCCTTGTCCGGCCGAACCCCCGCCCTTACCTCGACTTTAACCCCCCTAAAAAATTATGGTGCTTCCCCCTGCTGGGAGTAGCTTTACTAGCCTTAGCCAACCTGACCCAACACATCTTTGTGCATCTTTAAGTTTTTTTGCTGATTTTGTTTTTTTTATTTAGATGGCCATGATCAGGGAGCAACATATGCAGCAAAAAGCGCCTTTCCAATGTAAGTTGTCAAATACTAATGTTGTAATAGTACAGCGTACACTGAGGGCAGTTCACAGCTGCGACTTACCGCTTATGACTTAAAACTTAGGACTTATGCGTTTTGCGTTAAGACTTAAGACTTAAGTCTTCCAGTTCACAGCTATTTAATAAATGACTTTAGACTTAAACATTTTTTGTTGGAAATTTTAATTAAACTATCGAATTTGCAATACATTTAATGACAAGTTGGTCAATTTAAATTTGTAGTTAAGTCATCTTAAGCAATTTGTTAGAAATGAAAAAAACAACATATTTAGGCAGAAAATACAATTATCATGAAACTGCATCCTAAAAGAAATTTTAAATAAGGCAAAACGTCCTTTGGACAAGCCAAAACGTTGTTTGGACTTTTCCTTCGGACAAAGTATGAATGCTACTTAAAGGACAAAGTCCAAAGGAAAAAGTGCAAAGGACAAAAAAGTATCAACACGTTCTCCTTTGGACAAAGCCCAAAGGATAAAATCCAAAGGACAAAGTCCAAAGGACGTTTTGTCATAAGTATGAACCAGCCTTTAGAAACAATTTATTAAAAATTTATTATAAACAATTTATTTAAAACCTTATTTTTGTTTTTTTTTTGTCCTTTTTTTCCTTTTCCTTTCTTTTTTTCTCTTTTTTTTCCTCCTTTGTTTCTTTTTTTTTTCTTTCCCCCTTGCTTGCCCCCCTTTTCAAAAAGTTGCCCCCTGTTTTGTTTTTTTTTTTTTTTTTTTTTTTTTTTTTTTTTTTCTTTTTTTTTTTTTTTTTTTTTTTTCTTTTTTTTTTTTTTTCTCTTATTGTTTTCCCCCCCTTTTTTTGGAATTGCCCCCCCCCCCCCAATAAAACCCGGGTGGGGGCAGTGCACTGGTCTGACTCTTAAGTCTAAAGTATTAAGTCTTAAGCCGTAAGTCTGAGCTGTGAACCGCGCTTAAATTAAATTTATCTTCTTAAGTAACGCCAAATTGACACAAAATTCGTTAATAAGTCTAGTAGTTTAAAGATTAAAAAAGACCTTAACGTTGGATTTCCGGTAGGATTTGCATACAGCGAATCCAGGTATATACTAAAATGTTAGCTATAAAAACCAACAATTTATTAATTTTCAAGTGTTAAAAATTGATTTTCATTCAGATTTGTTAATGAACAGTTTTCTTCGCTGCTGAAAATTACATTAATTTTGAATGCAGTTATTAATGTACGGGGTCTTTAGAGCCACAAGCAGGGTACTTGGAGCCATAGGAACTTTTTGGGAACTTGGGGCCACGAACCATGGGAACTTGGAGCCTTTAAAAAAAAACTAGTTTTTGTTTGGATTTAAGTTTTTCTTAGACTTAGGTACACGTTTTGTCCATTTTTTTTTTGGCTCCAAGTTCTCAACTTGCGGCTCCAAGTTCCCCACCTATGGCTCCAAGCATACATGGGCAAGTTGGTCCGCGGAGTAAGGAGGGGGGGGTTAAACCCCAAATTAGGGGGGGTTTAAATCCGAGAAACGCAAAATACCCATATCGTTTTTTTTCTGGAGTGCATTTTACCCATATCGTTTTTTGAATTTGAAGGAAAAATGGGTAAAAAACGCTAATTTTAGGTCAAAAAGCCCTTTTTATAGCATTTTTGAGCTTTTTAATGCTTAAAACATTCATTTTGACCTCAAAACTTAAGTTTGGGGGCAGTTAGAAGTCATTTTAAAGACATTTTTTTTCTTGATTTTTCCAAAATTGGGGGGTTAACTTTTTCTCCCCCCCCACTTCTGAGTGGGGGGGTTAAACCCCCTTCTCAGAATTTGGGGGGGTTAACCCCCCCAACCCCTCGTGCCCAAATATGGCTCCAAGTACCCTATTTTTTGCTCCAAGCTCCAGCTCCAAGTTCCCAAGGCTCTCGAGCCTAAACCGTTATTAATGCATGCTTCTATTGTTATTATATATTACGCTCTTTTTTGTAAAATTTGTTTTTTCGGTTGGCTTGTAATTTTCTTTTATCTTGGTTTCGCTCTGACTTTTCGTTTAAGAAAAAATTTAAAAATAAAATTAAAAACCGAAAAAGACGCAAGCAATTGTATTTGTATATTTAACTGCCGAGAAGAAGGTTTATGTGACGTGATTGCAAATCCAATAACTAGGTTTTTAGTCTTTATCTCGGGTGTCGTTTTAAGAGCATAGCAGGTCTCATTTGACGAGATTTTGTTTGTTAATTGTTCAATATCGCAATGCAATAAAGCCGTAAAACCTTAAAAAGAACTCCGGAATTGACAGTTATTCATAGGGAACGTGTATATGTAGCTGGTGTTTAAGATTCAACTTTAGAATTTTAGAAAAACAATCATTGGGGGGCGTTGTTAAATACTAATTTAAAAAAAAATAAAAATCATCGTTTTGTGATTTTATTTTGAAAAAAAAAAGACAACTCATTTTTTTATAATTTATAATTTTTTACGGTTTGATTAATTTAATACACACAAAATTTTTTATTCTGCAAAATTTTTTATTTTAAAACTATTAGGGGTAAAGGCCAAACTTCGACCAAAAATATATAATATACCGAAAAATGTGCAACTCCTATATAAAAAGTAAGTAAAAGTAGGCCATTATGATGTCATTTATTGATTTCATTTCATTTCATATATACTCTGGCACAAGTGTAATACTGTCCGACACGGGAAAACTCATGCGGCCCGGACAGTATTACACATGTGAGTTGTGAGTATATATGAAGTGAAATTAAATCAATAAATGGCTATTATAATGCAGACCTAGGCACGGTCTGTAAATGCCCCCCCCCCCCCGTTTTATTGGAGGATTTGCCCCCCCCCCCCCCTGTTTTATTGCCCCCCCCCCCCCGTCAAAAAATGAAAAAAATAAAAAAGCATGCCTTTACCCCTAATAGTTTCACAAAACTTTCCGTCCCTAGTCCAGGGTAGGTCGAACATATACATACATGTTCGCACTACCCTGGACTAGGGACGGATTGTTTTTATTTAGTAATTCAATAATTCTAATCATGATTAGAATTTGAATTTCTAAATAAAAACAAATTTGATTATTTTTTGTTTCAGCGGGTGTGTCGGAGGACAGTGACTACACGTCGGACGTCTCCTACCCGATCCACCATCCCAACTCGGGTCTGCATCAGTTCCAGAACCAGCTCCTCCCCTACCGCCAGCACCACCAGCAAAACGACACCCGACACCACCAATACCAACACCACGACGGCAGAAATGTAAGTTTGAATGGGGTTTTTAGTGTTTAAGGGGTGGGTGCACCCGTAGATGGAAAGAGGGATTGGGGGTTATACATACCCATAGGTGGGCAGGATGGGGGTTGGGGGTTATACCCCCCAAAAATCCCGATTATAGCCGACACCCCCCTCCCCCTAAAATTTGGGGGGTCCCAGTACTAAAAACGCTAAAAATGGGGTATTTAAATTGGAGGTATACCGGTACCCCCAAAAATTTTTGAGACACCCAA